>CATNTY010000050.1:0-26873 GCA_950295325.1 Polytrichum commune
GGGGATCTAGTAGGTGACATGATCCTCCATTTTTTCATGGTAAGTATCATTTTCCACCCAACTGCTCTCCCAAATTTCATTGTACTTCCTTAAATTGCCGCAAATCTCATCGTTCTTTTGATTTGCATCATAGGCATCCTCATCAATTACTTCCTTATCTTTGTAACATTTTAGCAAGAAATTGGCCCCACATTAGCTTAATTTGGAGAGCGGGTGGTTTGCCCTTGGGAATAAGTAGGTGACCATGACCATATGAATTCACATACACACCGAATTGTTTTGCGACAACCACTTTGGATCAAGTGCATGTTTTTGTATTGGAAAACATGCATTCATCGTTGTCCAAGAAGAATCGGAAAATATGCATTTCCTTCAATTCCACAAGCTCCTTAGCATAACCTTTAATGAAAGATTTAATATCAACAACCTCTTGAATCAATTTTGGACTAAAAGAAAGACTTTATGATTCTATGAAAGTTTTCATAAGGTATGCAAGAACAAACGTGCTCATTGTTTTGAGTTGATTAGACAAGTAGCTAAAATACCCGTTTACGTCTTTGTGAGTGTGACCCACATGTAGGAATTCGACACGTGTCTCTTGGAAAACCTTTTGAGTTGTCAACATGGACATAAACATCATAATGTATTGATTATTGTCCCTAGCCAAAATGTCTAATTGTACATATAACTTCCTTGGTAGTCTTTAGACAACATCTAGACCATGAGTATATGCTGCAATTGACAAATTTGGCAAACAAGCCAAATTGTAAACTCATTGAATGTTAGGTTTGGGAGGTCTCTTTAAGCAAACATTCAATGCCTAACCTTTAAGACCAAAAAATAGCATTGGGAGGTCTCCCGATGGTCAAGAATCAAAGAAAATGAATTACACAAAATTATAAACAAGAAATGTTCACCTAGATTTTCTCCACAAAAGTTTAACAAAATACTCATTCTATGGCGGTTCATCAATAGTTTCTTTGATTTGTGCCTTGGAGGTTTTTTCAATGCATGAAGGCACTTCACCACATACAACATAATGAAATTTTTAGGCCACAAGTTAGTTACGTAACGAGCATATGAGAGTCACTCTCACCGCCCATGCGGGGGGGGGGGGTGAGAGTGGTGATGTGAGGTTGGATTTTGAAGTGTATTTGGGAGTGTTTGGGGTCACCTTGGAGTAGTGTTGCAAGTAGTGGGGAGGGTCCTTGAATGTACGTGTGAAGATAGTGTAGGGTAAGTCTAGGTTCAAATCCCTAAAAGGCCCTCATAGTGAGCTTGAAAGATCGGTAGTGTTCTCCCTTGTCAAATTAGTTGAGCTAAAATGGCTTCCTCCACTATGTCAATGTTGTTGTGAATTTGTTAGGTGCAACTTCTTTTGTGCTAATAATATGGGTTACATTTTGAGTTTCCCTTTATTTGAGGATGAGAGCATTAAGAGATATGTTGAGATATGGTTTCAAGTATGTGGGGATGGAGTGGGGTGTCCTCATATGAGAGGGCATGTAAAGATGAAACATGTGAAAGATGGAGTGGGTGGGAGGTGAGGGTGAGGATTTGTAGGTAGGGTCTATAAGCTTATGAGAATGTAATGTGTTGTGTGTTGGTGTAATGCAATGTGTTGTACAACATATTACACAACACGATTGTATTAGATCACCAATCACTAGAATAATATTTCTACTCAAAAGAAATGGAGGAGAACACCTTAAAAGCAATCTAAACGGCTTTCACCTCCTCTCCACTCTACTAGAAAGCCTATGGATGCTCCAAGCACGAAACTTCCCTATACTAACCCAAAATTTTCCTTGAAATACCTACATAAACTTCTACAACATAATCTATTAAAAATAAAACATATCACACTCCCCAATCAAACACACCTCATGACTTATGATGAATTTAGACAATATTATAACACACCCACAAAACTAGAAAAATTGCACTAGACTACGTTAAACTCCTTCTGCAAACCCCCATGTCATGACTAATGTGACAATACTCGCCTCATACACCAAGCACCACACTCACTGAAAAACAAATATAAAACATATAATCACCACATACACCCAAGACAATGCCCAACACTCAAGGGGGCGTTGTGGTAGGATAGTAGTGACCCAGGAGTGGCACCCAAGATTATCGAGATTAGGACAGCCATAACTCCCGCAATAAGGTAGAAATATCCAAACTGGTTAACTACCCTCTACCCGTGCACTAGACTGCCGTCATAATAGTGAAGTGCCATTTATGAAACCGATCATGGGAGGCGGCAACTTCAATGCGTGTACACTTAGTGTAGCCAATGGGAGTCAAGTTTTGATGTACTCATGAGGTAACCGATTTAGGTGATGTTATGTATGGAAATTCGGATTATCGTGTTCAGTGTAGGGAGAATCTAGTGAATGAGTAGGGGGTTGGACAACTTTCCACTTTGAAAAATCATAGAAGTTTTTGTATAGAGCGGAAAAATATGAAACAACTTGCATTCTTCATGAATCCTTCTCGGCTATCTTGGAAAATTATCTCATGATTGTAAGACCAAATCTTCAATGCGAATCACCTTATTTTCACGGGTTATGGTATTTCTACCTTACTTGCCCAAATGGGACAAGTGAGGAATCTATCGGCATCTATGTGAAGGGTAGATGTCGATGAACCAGTTGCTCGATAGAATCGGAGATTGGACAATGAAGTCATGGAGGTTTGAAGTTGTTGGGGGGTTCCAACCCCAGCGGCTAAGGGAAAACGTTTACATGGCCCCAATTCTTAGGAGAGAGACAAAATGTTACTTGATGGTGGGGTAGGGGCCTTGCGCAAAGTCCTAGAATCTTATATGGGGAGGCAGCTCTGTCGATTGACCCTACTTGTTGCATAACAACACGGCCTCCACGGGCGTTGGCCCAACGTGGGGTGAAGTTGCCAAGTATGCTTTGGGTTATTGTGGTGTTGCTCTGGCAACGCGATGATCCACTCAAGATTGGATGAACATGAATGAAAGTCCGCACCTAACCATTGGCTACCTACTAAGGGGAGAGTCCCGAATGCATGTGTAGGAGGGTTTGGTAACAAAACTATGAGCTTGGAGGTTGGTATGGGGAGCTAACCATGCACGTGTGTGGGATGTGTAGGGTTAGCACTCGTGACACTTACTAGAGTTGCAAAATGGTGAAGATAAGTTAAGGGGAGCTAGCAAGAGTCACGTCACCAAAAGACACATTTTAAGGCCTACATTGTCCATTGACATGGTCCAATGGGATTTGCGGTGGGAGAGGCAAAAAAGATGCCCTAGTAGAAAAAAACCAAGGGCCCATGGCAAAGAAATAACATGGTCAAACCTGATTTTATTTTTATTTTTTTCAAAACTACCCTTTTTGGATATATATATATATATCTAATAATCAACACATTCACTTTTGGGTGCATGGTCATTCCTCTTGGTCCACATTTGGTCTACACCTAGTGAGGGGCCCAAAGGCTTTGTAAATTGATTTTAGAAAAAAATCATACCATGGAAGTTGGACCATGAAAAAAGACCATCTTCCATGGTCCAACTTCATGGTCCATGGTGTAAACCGGCCCTAAAAATTGCCACCCAAAAAAAAGGCAACAAGTTCAAACATCAAACATATTAAAAAAAATTGTTTTTTCTCACCAAGAAACAAGAAAATCAAGTCACAAGTGGTAAAGCACAAGAGCATCTAAAGAGCAATAAACCTTGTAGAGGTCCAAGGATGGAGCCCTCACCTACACCCATGCAACCAAACAATCAAGAAGAGTGATAAGTCATGTACACAAGGTGCCCATATGTTGCAAATACTTGTTATCATTGTCACCACAAAACAAATTGTAATACACAAAGTGCAAATAAGGTTAATAAACTACTAATGCAAAGCCAATTCTCTCATGCATGTGAACTTGAAGTCATGTTGTGAAAAGACACTACCATGCTACAAAAAATGAATTTGCCTTCTTTTTCCTTTGAAAACTAAGTGCATTGTTGCCAAGATGACAACAAAAGTAGCAGCAACAATGCACATGCCCTATTTATACAATAGAGAAGAGAGAAGGATGTTTGAGCTACATGTTGGCCATAAAGGTAATTATTTACTAGTAATAAGCATTATCATCACCAAAAGATATGCCAATTATAAATTTTTGTTAGCCCTTATATTGGAGGGGGGGAAGGATCAATGACAAGGCTAAAACCCTTAATAATTGGACTTGTTCATAAAACCTTAAGCAAAGTAGAGTGCATTGAGAATGCTCATTTGCTGAATACAAGACAACCAAATGACCATAATACCACAAAATATGTATTCATCGTAGGTCACACTCTATGATAGGTACACTCACCATAGGTATTGTTTTGGTTTTGTTGTTAGGTATGTAAACTTTACTTGGATTATAATTTTCTTAATCAAACACCCAAATTTGAGTGACCAGGTGTGGAAGTAAGAACAATCACCACACACAAAAAAAAAATGTTCAAAAGAGATTGAACTACGACTTCAAATTGTGTACACCATTTATAGACTCAATAGTCAACATAATCGGTGGAGACTTACATGACCATTTCATGGGCCCGAAAATTCTCACTTTGATGTTGAATGGAGTCTTTGTATGAGCTCCAAAAATTATGAGGGAAATGGCTACGACCATGACGTGGATTCGACAACCATCTCACACTAATTCATATCCTACAAAGAAGTGGGTGCAGAGCTAAAAGTATCCATTTAAGGCCTACTTACCTTATCGCAAGAATGGAAGGAAAGTTGAGCGACAAACCACTTAGACACGACTGTAAGTTATTATATATATATATATATATATATATATAAAGCATCTCTATTGATTGCATCGTTGACAGGCCTTCTGAAAGCAATTGAGCAACACCTTCATCATCTGTGAAGGCTGGGCGGGCAGTGCAGAAAATCACATGAAGCAGAAGCATTAAGAAGTGCAGGCTGCTTTATAACCTTGTCGGTGATCATACGGCTGCCTTGTTAGAAATGTGGACATCTGACAGGCCTACGTTTCTCTAGAATCCTTTAGCTAAACAACGTACCTAGTAACTTAGCCCACGCTAATTCCAACACATGGAGGTGTGGTCACGGGCCCTCAAGTGCAGTGTGGTCACGGACCCTAAACCCTCAACCAAGACACCTCCAAAATCATGTAGTGTGGTCACGGACCCTCAAGTGTAGTGTGAAGTCATATGTGACGAGGCCCTCAACCGAATGCTATTTCAAAGAATTTCTATTCATGCAGGTCCTATGATCGGGGAGAACCGGCAGTTAGTTACAGATGAACCGGTTGAGTTTGAGAAATAACCGGTTGAAGTTCAAGACTGCAAGAAAACTACCGATCATTTTAGAGGAATTTATTGAAAATACACCAATTTAGTAAAGGAAAACCGAAAGATGTCAACAGGTAACCGGTTGGACTTGCAAGCACTAGGATCTCAACCGATTATGCCCAAAAATCTCCCCGATCACTGTGCGGGTCCTCACACATGATAAAATAGAATAAATCAACAGTTGTGAGCATTTGGAGTGCCATGGTCTCCCGGTTTTGTGTTGGGTCTACTTCCAAGAGGTGGTTTTTGAAAATAATCCAAGTGACCATGAACACATGATCCATTAATTGCCATGTAGGAATTCATGTAGACTTTACATCCATCTTGCATTCACATACTCTGTTGGTCCATCAAGCATAGTGTGAAGCGAACTTGGGATGGCTCCGCCTTTTCCACCAATGAGCGTGCTTAAAGTGTAATGGTCACAAGCTCTCAATCTCGTGTGTGAAGCGGCCCTAAGTATCAACTAATGTTGGAGTTGTATATTGATGAATAGATGGTAACAATAATGGTATCAAAGTACCTATATGGTTGACATCACAACATTGCTCAATTGTAAGCTATTGCATTGTGGGGTTGAAATTTTTTTGGGCATAGTGTTTCATTTATTTTGGGTCTCCCTTATCAAATGAATAGTATTAAGATTAAGTAATGTTCATTTGATGACACTACATTGGTAGTTGCCCACACGTTACTAAATACTTTAATTTTTAAATTCTAAAACACTATTTGACCCCATGGCCAGGCATCGTGCAACAACCATAACTTGTTGCGTAGGTCGCAACCTAGAATTATGACTAGGTGGTTTCTTGACACCCAAGAATAATGGCCACTGATTTCAGCATGCTTCCAACCTTTCACTCTAATGTACCCATTCAAAAAGGAAGCAGTAGTAAGAGGTTGTACAATGTCATGATCAAATTCGTGATATCAATCAATATTGAAGCTTGATAGATATCCAATACGAGGGAATCTATGTATACATGAGCTAATACCATCCTAATGCTATATCGATACTAGGGTAAATCTACCGACATGTGAAGGTTTTTGCATGGTATAAAGTTTTGTAGGATATGAAAAAAAAACATCTCTAAATGTTTGTATCTTGCTAGTATTTAAAAGAATGTAAAGAATGATTCCAATCCAACATTAATACCAATCCTTAGAAATCCAAGGAATCCCCACTATGTGAGGCTTTCATATAAGTTTTAAAAAGTAAAAAACATTACACATTCACAATCTATCTATTCCACTTTTTTTTATGTAAAAATATGTTTGGAATGAGAATTGGGTTCACGAAAATACATACAAATTTTCTATCATTAAATTTTCTTTAAATGAGTAGTGTCTTTGGTCTCGATTGTCACATATTAAAAAACTTTCTCTCAAATTTTGCATCATGGTATGCTAAATATAAGTTGTATATCATTTACAGAGTTATGGATATTATTTTATTCAATATGAGTTGTTTACAAATCTTTAAAATCAAAACCCTTGGAGGGTGCACCTTTCATTAAAGACCAAGATTCACGTGCCTTTGCAACATACTCTAAACAACCCCGTATATACAAGCTTTTTTTCTTTTCAAAAAACCAAATCAAGCCCTACATGTATATTTTCAACAATAAAAATAAAACTAATAATATGTATATGTAAAAAAATTACACTCTTGTATAGTCCTTTACATAAGTATACAAATATGCTTTTGAATAATAATGAACCCCTATCACTTGTATAATGTAAAACCCTAGCATTCATTAATAAAGTCGTTAAAGACTTTTCCATCCCCCTGATGTAACTCATAAGCATCTAAGTTTACAACATATTTCATAGAAGCTATTACAATCGTTATTCTAAATCTATCATCAAATGATCCATAAGATCGGAAGTCCACTTATTGTTGGTTCCTTTTGATACCAACATTAGCAATCTCCTTGCTTGATCCTATTGCAACCCTTAGAACTTGCAACAATTGTGATCCCTAAATGCATGATCCAAATTGTTGCACACATTGGAGGTTTACTAACGATACAAAAACGATTTGAGAGAAAAACTACCTGGGAATCAACACCTTTGCAATTTCAATGCCGCCCATGATTTAACAAAGGCATCAACCACCGCCCGCAACCACTTGCATCAACCACAAAGAAGTGTTGGTCGTTCCTCTTGCAAGCAATAAATTAGGGGCATTGTTATCAGCTCAAGCACCTCTTCCAAAACCCTTATACTGCCTCTTCCATACATACATGGATGAGAAAAGGAAATGAGAAAATGATTCATCCTAGCTTCATCCAATATTCAATTGCTTATCCCATAAAGTCAAGTGATCCTATCATACAAGTACAAATGTTATATATTTTCTAGAGGTCCTTCATACATGTATATACTACAAGTTATATGTCGTCTAGCATATGTATATGTAGTATGGAAAAGTTCAAAATAATGCATTTTTGTGCACTCATGTATACTCATGCGTGTTATGACCCCTTGGGTCAAAACCGTGAATTGTTATTACCTCCATACCACATGCATGAATATAATTTGCAACCATCTCGGAGTGATCTTTAGGTCATTTCCAACAATTTTCATTTGTGAAGGATTGGAATTAGATATCATTTCACCTTGGATAATGTTTTTTTTTCAAAAAAAAGAAGAACCGAACCTTCGAGGGTGACATGACCATTCAAAATGTCACTCCCCTCATGGGACCACACACATAACATTATTGAACAACCTCCTTCTATTATGTGGTCTTATGACACACTTATCCTCTTAGAGATTCGAGGATACGACGGCTTGGATACGAGTCTTTATTCTTACTCATGCCCTTTTATAGGAGAAAAATTGAGGGCTCAAAGAAAGGAGCCTTGTCATTGACAAGCAACCTCGTAGTCATGCTCATTCACTTGGGTCCACTTTATGATTGAGCTTTTAACTTGAGAGCTTGAACAATTTTACTAGGATTACAATGCTCACATGATGCCTTCACGGATCCCATGTGACATAACTACGGCAAATTATGGCTCAAAATCTTAAGCTACTTCACAAAGGTGACTTAGGAATGCCAAGAGTTTGAAGTCTTATTTTGTGAGTCCCAAGCCAATGGATTGATATACATATACATAATCCTAAACGTGTGTATACACAATAAAAACTTTGATGACCACCTAAGTGTCCAAAAATCTTTGTTTCATTCTTGAGGGTGTTTATCACCCCTGGTGGATGATAAACACACCGACTTTGGACTTTAAGGAAAAAACTTTAAAATAAAGAGCAAGGGAAGAACATGATACAATATTACAAGTAGATGTACACATGTTGTTCTACACACTTGTTTGTTCAACGTAACTTAAAATCCTTGATACATACTATGATGCATTATACTATATTTGGTTTGCAAGAACAATCCATGATGACATTTCTCAATACAAATAAAGGGAAGTTGAATGATTTTTAGAATTTATATAAAAAAATCAAAATTTCCCTTTATTTACATTGATGTAACTTAGTCTACACATGGATTTTGATTGAACTTGATGATGAACATATTCATGATTAAGAATCCAATGTCAGATCGATGCTATTTATTTCTTCAAGATGCTTTACGGACTAGCACAAAACATCCAAAGTTTCATAACATTATTCAGATCCATAACAATGTTTTGTGGGACTAACAATATTCCACAAAATATTCCCCACATTCAGTCCGAATGTGGGGAATCATTTGTGAAATATTGTCAGTCCCACAAAACATTGTTATAGATCTGAATAATGTTATGTTAGGACTTTGGATTGTCTACTTGTGTAATGTAGGACTGACAAAATGGATTGTCTCTAGCGGACCCTTGGCCCGGGGTTGAACAATGGTATACTATCAAACACAAATTCTTTGTGCTTAAGTTAAGTTAAGGCGAGCACCCTAAGTGATCTTCAAAGCAACACCTCTAGACACTTTGTGTAGTTTGGGGGACCATCCCAGTTTGAAGAAATGGAGTTCACGTGCAACCCATGGAAATTAGCAAAGATGATTGTCATAATGGACCTTCAACTACCATATAGGGGGTCCACTAGTGTTGAATTATTAGGTGGAGGTGACCACAAAATCAACCTCGTAATGTGTGAGAGCCTTGTATTGAATAAGGGGAAGTTGTTCACACTTTTATATTGAACACTTCTTACATTGTCTCATTGGGCGAGTTGATCCTATATAGCTAACATGATTGGCTAGCATTGGTGTTATTTTGTACTTAATGTCGGCAAATGATTAGCAACTTTCAACTTTAGCTTGCTTCATGCACCGTCACACTCACTTGCTGATGATTTAAACCCTAAAGGCCGAAGCAAACATTTTTGTCTAGGTAGTCACCGTTATTCGACCATACCAATGTACACATTTATATTATATTCTTTTGATTTTGAACACGGGAATGGTTGAAGATTTGTGTGAACAATCCTAACTTTACAAAGATTTCGCCATTCATACAATCATATCTATCATATTAGGTGTCGGTTCTCTTTACTAAGTTGTTGAATTAAACTAAACTATTTTAGGCAACTATGAGAAGATTTCACTTTGACCTCTAGGGGTCAAGGATAAAAAATAGGTATCCCTTTAAAGTTGGTGTCACTTTTAGGACAACTTACCTTGAGCAATGTAGAGTTTAGAGATAAGGAATTTGAAGGTCACAAGTAATTACTCCTTAAAGGCCTAACCAAAATCTTCCCAAAATCGTTCCAAACCGTTCAATTTGATTGAGAAGCTTGTTAATGAAATTGGTACTTATGGTAAATATGACTGTATTGTGGAAGCTTTATGGATTTAGGATTGTTCACCCAAAAAAAAAAATTAGCCATCCATGTGTCCAAAATCAAAATATTATGACGTAAACAAATACATTGGTATGGTCAGGCATCGGCGATTGCCTGGACCAGAATGTCTGCTTCGGCCTCAAGGGGTTAGAAAAAGTTACTCTTGTTCTCGGTAGGTGTTGTTGGATAACATTACACAACTGCTTGGTTGTGCTCTGTGGGATCATGTATCACATGAGTATAATTCTCCTTTAATTCCAAGATTCCACATTTATAGTGAGCACTCAGGTTGTGTCTTGTGAACTTTATGACAAGCGATTGTAAATCATCATAGTTTTGTTTACTGCAACCTCTTTCTTTGGAAATAGACCATCACGTAGCTACTTAGTAATGTATATGTGAACCAAATTAGGTTAATGTGGAATTCATGTGACAAATTGTCTGCCACTCTGATGCAATCACAAACAATGGGCATGGCAAAGTGAGAGCGAGGTCAATGTTCTCTTGCTCGAGGCTGGTGACGTACCTCAAATAGATCATTTAATCCTTTGGTAAGATGAATTCACAAGAATGCAAACTCAAATTCATGATTTTACAAAACAATTTAGCAATAGGGTCCACCAATCTCATTTGGAATTACAAACCAAGTTCATTATAAAGACAACCAATTGAACTTGAACTTTCAATCAATTTCAATACATGTTGTGAACAATTTTATGATTTGGTATTCATATTCACTACGTCACAAAGTTGATTTCAGGAACCGTATGAGTTTATTTCATATATATGAGTTCATGTAACTGAGTGCTAAAGCTGCTACTAAGTGACACCAAATTCATGCCTACAAGAAATTCTACACTCATTTACCATGGATTTCAAAGAAAATTAGTGCATGCATGTGATTAGTACGCGGCACATGCATGTCAATTAATAGTGCCAAGTGTTGATACATTTAGTGATTAGTGCCAAAAGCTGATACTTTCTTGCCAAGCGTCGATGCTTTCATGCCAAGTGTCGGTACATTAAGTAAATAATGCTAAGTGCCGAGATGAATGATGCTTCCTAATCTTTGATCTAAAGTCTTTGGGTGGCACTAATTCGCAGCGTAAACGAACTTAGTATTGCCTTCACTAATTTCCCACCCACATTGATTAGTATATTTAGTGTAGTTACATACGAACCGAGTTTGAGAAGTAACTGGTTGAAGTTCAAGGCTATAGGAAACTCACCGATCATTGTAGAGGAATGTATAAGGTAGAAATACCATGAGCGGTTAACTACCCTCTAGCCGTGCATTAGACCACTATCATAGTGGTGAAGTGCCATTTCTGAAACGGATCATGGCTCGGCGGCAACTTCAATGCGTGCACACTTAGTGTAGCCAATGGGAGTCAAGTGTTAATGTACACATGAGGTAACCGATTTAGGCGATGTTTTGTATGGAAATGTGGAGTACCGTGTTCGGTGTAGGGAGAATGTAGTGAAACGAGTAGAGGGTTGGACAAACTTTCCAATTTAAAAAATTGTGGGAGTTTTTGTACAAGACCGAAAAATACAAAACAACTTGCATTAATTCTTCATGAATCCTTCTCGTCTATCTTGGTTGTCTAATCTCATGATTGTCAGACGAGATCTTCAATGCGAATCACCTTATTTTCACGGGTTAGGGTATTTCTACCTTAGGGTCGGTTCACACTATGGCCAAACTTCGAGAGGAGAAGCATTTGGACCAGTGAAAATGCAGAAATGTCCAAAGTCCGTCCTCTCGGCCTTCACACTAGAGGCCGAAGTCCAAAGAACGTCGCCTCCAAAAGAGCCTAGGTGGCAACACTTTTAGGAAGTTATGGTGCCAAGAGTTCAGCCTCTCGAGCAAAGTTTGGGTCGAGCAAAATGCTCGACCCAAACTTCCGTCGAGAGGCCGAACTTTTTTTCCATTAAAATATTCAAAATCTGACATTGGATTATTTTAATATATTTTTTCAGCTCAAAGGCTTCTCCTCTCGACATAGTTTGGTCCAGAAAAGTGACGCTTCTCCTCTCGACTTGGGCATAGTGTGAAGCGGCCCTTAGAATATGCTCTTCAAATTAATGAAGATGAACCGCAACGTGACAACAACATGTAAGTGGTGGGAGTTGGAAGCACTTGGATGTCGAGGGATTGGGCCCAACAATCCTCCCCGGGCAGTGTGCTAGTGATGTGTAATAATGTCGAGTACGGCCATCCAAGGCAACAAGCAAGAAAAGAAGGACCCATCTGGGCCGGCAAGAACTCGCTACCTTAGTACATACAGCAGCTCCCTTTGTGTACAGTGTACAGACTCCCCTCACATGTGTAATGCCAGTCTGATTCTTCCCACATGTCGCTCTTCTGAGCACGGATATTTGTTTACTGGTTTTTTGGTTTTACGAGTATCTGCATGTTGGCTACACGATGTAAAAGTGAAGAAGCAAGAATGCCATTTGATTTCTCGTTTGTTTGTTTGTTTGTTTGTTTGTTTGTTTGTTTGTTTGTTTGTTGTATCTAAATTTAAAATTGGTGGCAGGATGTATTTTCTTCCTTCTTCTTCTGAAAATTGGAGTGAGGTTGTAAGAGCATCCCCACCAGACCGGGCACCGCCCTGGGCATAATTGCACCGGTGGCACCCCGGGCATAGTGTGGGTTTACCCGACATATTGTTGGAGCCCACTAGCTCGGGTACATGCCCCTCTTCGAGGCCGGCCCCCGCCCGGTATTACCCCCTTGCCCGATGTCTTGCCCGGATACCGATTCCGTGCCCGATGTGTTGCCCGATTCCCTACCCGATCCCTTTCGGTTCTCCGCCCGGAAATATACTAAAATCCCTCGTTAACTAATTCACTGATTAACTAATTCATCTCCATTGCTCGTGTGCTTCCAAAGCCAATAGTGGACTTGCAATGCTTCTACCGTGGGTTACTAGCAGCTTAGGCAGAAAATACACAATGAGTTTTCTCAAGAACTCTTGAAATAGGAGTTCAAAGACCTTGGGTGCTGCCTACTCAAGTTAGCAACTATCATCTTATCTAAATTCCCTACTAACTTTCGAAAACTAATAATTCCATTCACACCAAAGAGTTATTTAATAAGAAACTAGACAACCAATGATGCATGACATTTAGCATCACTAAGCTTTAATGTAGGTGGACCAACATCAACTATGTCCATTCTACACTAATAACCCTAATTCTCATTAAGTTCCCAATGATAAGTGCAGTTTTCCAAGTAGTACCCAAGTGAAAAAGAATGTATTTTAGATGTACATAACATAGATGAAAGGAATTTTAGCATTAACTTACCTCTATAATATGATACAACGGAGATTCTAAATGTCGCATTATCGAGCGTTGTACTCATATAAAAGAGGGAGTTTTGAGATTAAAAAGTTGGGTCTTGCAAAAAATGTGTCGTAATATTGAGGGTGTCATATTAACGAGGTTCGACTATAGAACCCTGGTCTCTCCTTTCTTTTGTGTGCAGTGGTAGGATAAGGGCCGTACGTTGGGTTTGCACTACTAGGGTCCACAACCAAAAACTCTCCAGAATGTAACGATTCTTATTAGTGGAGAGCCAAAAATATCGCGATCTCTGTACAGAGTGTACTCGGACCACATACTTTATACCTCCGAAGTGGTAATTTGTGGCGTCGCAATAATTTGGGACATAGTATAATAGATGATGATACCCATGAGTTCGGGGCACGGTCTGGTAAAGGAAGGGAAAGAAAAGGAAATGAAAGAGTGTCCAATACATGTGAGTGGGGATAACTGCATACACAAAAAATCTTAAAATAATACGAACTCAAAGATTCGACACTGTTAGTTGATTCGACACCAAAGGCCACTCTGAAGACCCCGACGCAGTGATCAGGGAGAGTTTTAGGCATGATTGGTTGAGATCCTAGTGTTTGCAAGTCCAACCGGTTACATCATGTTGACATCCTTAGGGTTCTCCTTCGTTAAACTGGGGTATATTCCCCTCTATACAGTCCTCCAGAATATATGACTTTGTTAGATTTTTTCTTCTCGTCTCCATTTATTTCTTCAACTCGAGACAGTGGTTTCAGAAGCTTGAGCGAGTTGGCAAGTGTGTGAGCATGCACACAAATTGAAGCGTTACAATCTCAGCATAAGCCAGGACTCTGCCAATGATTACATGGTCCCATAACCATCGTCAAAACCCCAAGTTGCAGGTATAAAGGAAAAAATTCATGGAATTCCAGGGAGCTGGAGCGTGGCGTGGTTTGTGTTTGTGTTTGTGTTTGTGTTTGAATTTGAGTTTGTGTTTGTGTTTGTGTTTGAGTTTGAGTTTGAGTTTGAGTTTGTGTTTGTGTTTGTGTTTGTGTTTGTGTTTGAGTTTGAGTTTGTTGACGCCGCGTTTGAAGAGACGTTGTATAACATTGCACATTGGAATCCAATTAAGACAAATAAATTGCAGACATAAATCAGGAATACAAATACATAATTATGAGCCTAACTCTAACAAATACATAATTCAGATTCTTGAGCCCTGCAACCATGTGGATGGAGGGGAGATTTGCCTAGGTACAAACTGTTCCCAAATTGCAGGGGTCCAAAACTGGCCAAAGAGTTCATGAGGATCAGCAGAGAGTCGTCGACGTTGTGATGGGGGAGGGTTAATTGCGAAGTCATTAGGTTGAGAATCTAGGATGGTGGTTGTATCCTCATCACTATCCGAAGCTGGTTGGCCGAAGTCATTCCCAAAAGCATTTAGATCAGCTACCCTCCTCCTGTCTGCAAACAAGTCGGAGGAATCATCCTCACAATCATCATCATTATCATCTTCTTCATTCAAATCTCCTCTAAACCCTAACCCTTGTGTTGGTGCAGGTGCAGGTGCAACAGGCGTGTTGGAGCAGACTCCAAACCGAGGAGGAGTAGGCTCGTTGGAGGCAGCAACTTCGGCAGCAACCTGTGCCTTGAGCTTTGCAAGCTTTTGGGTCCTGCGGAGGTGGAGCCACTGTCTAGCAAGGTCACAGGTAATGTTCTTATCCTCTACTGTAAACAAGCTAAAAGCATTTTGCTGAGCAATTTGCTCAGCTTTCTTCAATGTAGCTGCAGCAAAGTCAGTTGTAGCTTTTGCATTAGCGCGCAAAGCTAGCTCCTTCCCCTTACTTTGTGCATGCTCGTTTTTTGCCGACTTAGCACCCTGTGGTCTTGTCTGTGCAGGTGGCGATTCGGTGGAGGGAGCCTGGCCATTCGGAGAAAGCAGATCGCGACGATCAACAGGCAACCCCTCTCTTGAGGGCGGATCAAACCCTCCACCCTTTCGCTTGCCCATAAATATTGCCGCAAACCTAGGATAGCTCTTTAACAACAACCAGCAATGTTTTAGAACAAATGCCTTCCCTCATTTTTGCTTGTACAAGCTCATAGCATCTAATACAAAATCATCCTCACTCTTCCCACTCTCATTCAGATCTCTCACTGACTGATAGCAACCACTGAACTTGGCGACAGATTGCTTGATGTCAGACCATTTTGTCTCTAGAGACCTAGCAGGACGATCAGCTCCTCCCTCGGGTTTGTGTCTAGCATAGTGCGTTGCTACATTGATCCAAAATTGTGCATTCTTCTGCCCTATCCCTCTCCTGGCATCGGTGGAAGTATGCATAAAACTTCGGCAACACTGTTCTTCCTCCTCCGGGCAGAAGTTCCTGCCCTTCTTGGTCCTCCCACCCGTTGCAGGCACACCCCCCCTTCCTGACATGGTGGAATAAGTCCAAAGTTGGGCTAACTGCCGGATGGCGTTGGCGGGCAGAACACGGTACCCGAGGCCAATATACCCGAAGAGCTCCTCCCAAATGCCCGGTCCGGCACCCTTTATGGCGTTAGCGTCGACTGGTGGACGTTAGAACTTGGCGTCCTGGGCACCGGATTTCCAGGAGTGCCGTTCAACTGACTTATACCTCTGCTGGTGGGGACGCTCTAAGGGAGGAGCTATCGTGGCTGATGTGTTGGCGACGACATAGGGTTACGTATGAGACAGTTGATTCCGGGCTGGCACTGACTTGCCAAGCCATGTTGTTTCGTTGGCTTTTGGGACTCATTTTATTTTTTCGTTCTAAAGAGAGACGGTCACCTTACTGTATTTGGTGCAATTTGGAGTCATGAAGCCATAACAAAACACTGCTTTTGAGACGACTTAAGTACATCGTGGGAGCATTCAACGAGCAAGGGAGGGTGTGAGGGAATCATCCCATACGAGCGTACCTCTCATTCGTCCTACATAAAAGCTATGAAAGAATACACAACCAGGGGTTGCTATTTTTAGTGAATATGACACCAAAATCGACTTTTAAAGGCCCCGACTTAGTCTAGTCCAAGTCATTTTAAACGAATCGGTCATAAACCTATAGTGGGGGGGGGGGGTCAAGTTTTTATGTTGGATGGATGATAAGTACGCTCGTATGGGAAAACTCCCTCTCTATGCAGGCAAGCCTCACCCAAAGGAAAGGAAAGACAGAGAGAAACATGCAGGTTGTTGCAATACAACGTACAAACCTGGCCCTGATATTTGTTTGTTACTACATGGCACCTCACATCACGTACTCTCCCTCCAAGCCTTATGATTTCCCATAGAATCCGGAGAGCATTCCAAGTTTCTCATAACTCCTGCTTTGTGAAAACATGAATGAAATTAAGACCAGGTCTTTACATGCTGTGAGGCCCTTTGGACAAGACATCATCGGAAATAGTCCGCCCTTCTTTTTGATAATGCCCTCCCTGTCTCTTGGGCCTCACCTATTACTTACAGCCTATCTATCACATTCAAAAGCTGATCATGGAGCCTGGAGAACTACAGTACTGCGACTAGTAATAATTATGATACGCTAGCTGCAGCACAAGACCCGGGGAGGCAGCTAGCACAAGCACCTCATTGATCCCTCACAACTAGCTAGCTACAGTAGCTAGCTATGTACTCATGAACTGACCTAACCTTATATCTTGTAGTCCGATGTAACTTACATACAGCACTGCACTGGAATGCAACCTCACCCTCTCTCTCTCCCTCTCTCCCTTCACATGTGTCACATTGCTAATTCCCACTTACTTGATGACACCAACTGCAAGAGATGAATAGGTATCAGAGAGAGAGAGAGAGAAAGAAAATTGAACTAAACGGGTGTACCTTATCCCTGGATGTGTGTGTGTGTGTATAAGTTGGCTAAGAGTAGACCTGTATAAGGTGCAGGCAGTGAATGAGGACCAAGTGGTTATACTTATAACCTTAATTAGTTCCAGAAAATTGCTGAGGAGCTTCAACAGTCTCCATATGTATATGGGCTTCCATCTTCTTCCCCCGCTTGTGGGGCTGCATTGATTGTTAGGGGTTGATGTGGGTGTGTTATGTCAATGTGAGGTTTTGGTGGGTTTTCCACCAAGCGTGTCGAAATCTGGCGCCCCTTGGGTCCTTACTTATGGTGGTGGTCAGGAGATCGGATATTGCATGGGGAGATGAATCTTGGGGTGTGGGAAAAGACAGACGGTTTCGAAAATTATGGAGCAGATTTGCAGACAATATTGACCTTACGAAGCTGCAAGGTATGTATAGATAGCTGTACTAGGTATCTGCATTTTGCTTGGCATCATATTTCCCCACATGTACAAGCTACTGTAGGCTTTGTATTCTTGTAGTGTGGAGCTTGATTACTTTATTTCTGTTTTTTTTTATTTTTAATTTTATTGATGATGATGATGTTCCTGTGCTCATGTTCGTGAGGCTAATTCAGTTTTGTGGATGATGATCCTTCACTCCAAATGGGTTGTGAAGAACTTGGTGGTGTATCTGTGGTCGCAAAGAAGCTTCAAAATGAAAGGGTAGTAGGATGAGTGTTAAGGTGACAGTAAAAGAACCTCCATCCTGAGTAATGACTTGGGCAAGTGAGCTTTTCTTTCAAAGTTTTGGGTTGCGAAGCAGGATTTATCTCTGGTTTCATAGTTTAGAGGTTTCACCAAGTTTCTTCTCTTTTTCTCTCCTCTTTTCTTTCTTCTTCGGAAAATAAGAGCGTCCCCTATATCAGGATGTTAACCCAACACTCTTGTCTCTAATGATGACCCTCGTGTCCACATTTTGCGCTTCTTGTTACACCTCTTGGTTATCATCTTGGTGATTCTGTTGACACTGGAACTTTCGGGGAGCCACATGGTTTGAGTGTTTGTACCTATTTGTAAATTTGAAATCAGGAGGAGCAATAGGCGAGCTCATCAACTTGAATCCAACGGCGCATTTCTGCCTCACCTTATTTCTGGTATCGAGTTCATCGATTCTTGTCTTAACTCAACCCGAACTCCCCTCCTGACACTTCCTTGCTTCTAACAATGCACATGAGTATACGTCTCCCATTTGCTGCTGTCTTACAAAAAAATAATTCAAGCAACTGAAAGCTGAAAGAATTATCCCTGATATGGAAATTTGTATCTCCGAATTTCAGAGTGCGAGGTTGAACCAATGAGGCGTTGTCCGAGAATTGGCTCAAGTCATGGCCAACGCCATCACATGAGCGGAGTGAATGGCAAGGCACATCATCATCAAATTGGAAGAATCTGGGTATGGTGACCATAGCCACGGTGGCGATATTGCACTCGGAGGCAATCTGGAGGGATTAACGTAGTGTGGGTGGGATTACAGCCTTGACTGTAAGCATGAAGAAGAAATTGTCATATGGTTCGCAGCAGCAAGCACGTGGAGGGCGATGGCGGACAGGAGGGATAACGTCACTCATAGTTGTAATTCTTTTGGTGATTTTAATGCTTCCCACTATTATTCCAGGTCCAGGACATCATCATGATCAGCAGCAGGAAGCTAAGTCTGTCCTTCAAATTTCCACCGTGAGCCGAGCCCCAAAAACCCAAGCTCCCAAGGTCGCTTTCCTGTTTCTGGCGCGGAACCAAATGCCCCTGGACTTTCTGTGGGAGCATTTCTTCCAAGTAAGGGAAATGCCATGCCGTTTCATCATTCTTGTTTTTATTGTGTGGCAGGAAATTCAGTGGTGTTTCTCAAATGGGGTTTTGAGTGAGCTCTGGTTGTTTTGATAGGGTTCTAATTCAGAACACAGCGTCTACATCCATGCTAGGCCTGGATTTGTGTACACTCAAGACAACACTAAGTGCCCATCCTTTGTCAACCGCCAACTCAACAACTCTATCCTGGTAAACTCTCATCAAGGGAAAAAAAAAAACTTCATATTTATGTGACCTTGGAGGATGTAGTTTTGCATCTGAACTTGCGTGTGATTTGCCCTCCACTCCAGCACTCGAATTTCTAAGGCTTTACCTTCAAACAAGGTGAAGGAGACATAAGGCTACACATAGCTTGAGATCAGGCTCAATCTTACCAATGTAAAAATATTTGAGCCCTTACATGTGCCTAAAATGGTGGAGCTTTGGGGCCTCCTTTTTTTTGAATTGATTCTCATGGTCAAGCCCGAGCAGGAACTTGTGGTTATCGGACTTGAAAACTCTGCGAGTTCATGGTTGGAATTAGAGCTTGAAAACCAATCCAAGAGCTCCACCATTTTAGGTCCATGTGACTGCTTAAGTTCTTGTACCTTGGCCCACGACCAACCTTGCAAGCTTGAAGTTGAGATCAAGTTCTGTGTGGCAACCCCATGAGAGAAAGTCATTGAATCCAAAGACTTGCAACTGCTTACCCAGGCGAAATTGTGTCGTATGAGCTGAATGAAAATTATTGTGGATGGGTAATAAAAACAGGGTCGGTTGGGCCCTGTTTAATAGGTGGAATGGGGAGAGGCCAGCATGATCCAAGCTGAACGTTTGCTCCTTGCCGAGGCTCTTAAAGACCCGCTCAACCACCGTTTTATTCTTCTTTCCGACAGGTATATTCGAAACCTAAAGTTTGTCAATTCCCTTGAACTTCAATCTCTTGTAATTAGATTCTGAGAGATACCAAAAAAATGTGTCTATTTGGTGTCCATCCAGAACTGCAAGCCTTTCCATATATCATATAATTATAGGTGTCCAATTACGAAGAGTGAGCACATAAAGCCTCCTCAAATGGTGATGAAAGAGGCGTCAGTTCCTCTCTAAAAATTCCATTAAGCTATGTTTGTTTTTGGTCAAGAGTTTGTGATTCGGTTCTAAATGGGGACCGGAGGGAAATGGTGCAGCTGCATACCTCTTTATACCTTCCGCTACATCTACGACTATGTTATGGAGTCCCCTAAGAGTTTTGTAGACAGGTACATTCCTGTATTCCCAGAGTCGTGGCAACAACAGAAAATTCAATTTGTTTAAGATGGTAAATCACATCAAAGGACTGTGAGGATTTTAAGTATACTTTTGAGGACTTTCTTGAGTAGATTTCCATGTAAGATAGGTAAGAATGTCAGTTCACATTGTGCTCTTGAATTTTCTTGAATGGGAAAAGAATGGAAGTTGAACACTTGTGCCATGGCTTATCACCAAGAAGGCAGCTAGAAAATCAGCAGAAATGTTCATAAGAGCATATAATAGAAAATGTGATGCAAAGTTGCATGACTTCTTTCATAAAAGGGACATGTTAGGTCGAGGTGCTCGAGATCTCAAGTTATTGTGCTACAACTTGCTTCAAGTTTTCCATTTTTGTGAGGACAGTTTCATGAACAAAAACGATCCACGTTACAACCACAAAATGGGGCCAGTAATTTGGAAAGAGCAATGGCGCAAAGGATCTCAGGTATGTCTGGCTCAACACCTTGCAACTTTGAAAGAAATATCACCAGTTCAATGGCACCATAAAATTGGCAGTTTTATGACATGTTCACATCTCATGTTATGGTCAGAGTACTTGAACAGGGTCTGAATGCAGTTGGTCGTGCTTGGCAGTGGTTTGTTTTGATAAGGAAGCATGCAGCTGCTGTGGTGGAAGACTCGACTGTCTTTCCCTTATTTCAACGCTTTTGCAAGGTATGCCCTCCGCATTGTTCAATTCAACAGTCAAAATATGCAAACCTACTGAGATTGGTGATCGTTAACTTCATCTTGATACTTCTGTTTGTTGATGTTTCATGCTTGTAGAGGGTGGATAATAGGTTAGTCAGCTGCTGATGAATTTTGGGCATTCATGCAGAGATTGGCACTACCAGAATTTTGGGGCGAATTTGTGCAAGTATGTACTCTTCAGTCATCATTTTTTTAGAGGATTGAAGATTCCTCACTAACCTCAAGAAAACTTGACGCTAAGAAAATCCTTTGAAATACTCTCACTGGACTGATAGTATTTGTTACTTAAAGAATGTGGTTGAGAGCGCCACAAAGCTTTTGCATCTAGGAAATAGTACCATTCAAATGGCAGTTCATGGTGCCATTTGAGAATTATGTCACAGCTGCCTGATGACATTGCTCTCCTTGCAAAAGATTGCTGTTTCATAGTTGTGGTACATTTTTGTTTAAGGTTGGCTCATAACAGTATAAATATCAGGTGAGATCAAAGGACGAACATAACTGCATCCCTGATGAGCATTACTTACAAACTCTACTTGCTGTAAGTGCTCCTTTCCCGAGCTATGAGTTCATCTTATTGCACGTCCGCAATACTGAATGCTGTTTTACGTGCTGCCACGCGGCTGTCAAAAACACCTGGAATCACACCTCAAGTTTTAATTGTACAAGTATACATTACATGAGGGTAAAGCCGAACTGTGTATTATGAACTTGACTACCTACTCGGGTCCTGGAAAGTGTTTGACATTCATTTGTATTTCCTTAGATACGGAACATGGAGGGAGAAATCGAACGACGATCTGTAACATACAGTGAATGGAAAGACTTTCAGAAAGGTACAATGGATCGACGCGGTTGGCATCCCATCACATTCGACTACTCCAAAGCAACCTTGGGAGCCATCATAGATATTCAGGTCCTCAAAAACACCTTGAAGAATTTGTCAAGCTTGAATGTATTGTGGGCAACAAAGTTTTTGTGAGATTGGTGAAATGCAAGTTAAAGTAAGCAACAAAATGAATCTCAAGAACAGTTGCACAATCAATCTCAATGTGTCATTGTTGGGAACCTAGGCTGCTCAAGGCATCTGGTTATGATGATATAGAGATGATTATAAAAGCATCTTCATTCATATCCTCATATTCCATTGGTTCTTGTTTGATTGGATTGTTTTTTGGAGTCTAATAAAGTCATATTTTGGGCTGGTTTGTTTGACAGGATATTACAAAAATACATTACTCAACAGAGTCGCGAACAGAGTTTTGTGGCATCAATGGTAAGGCAAGGCCATGCTACTTGTTTGCAAGAAAATTTAATCGAGGGGCTGGTATCCGACTTCTTGAGCAATCTGCTGCCTATGAGAATAGGATTGCACCACAATGATTGTCACAGAAAACTTAGATGATTAGAAATATACAGCTTATACAAAAGCTACAGATTATATAGGTGGATGTCCATAGTGTATTTTTGTCCACAGAAAGTATATGATGAGGAACTGAAGTTGAAGCTACTGACATTCTTTTGGAGATGAATCATATGTCAATGACATTCTGCTGGATAAGAAAAATCATTATCCAGTTTACAACTTTTGAGTTCTTTGATTTGGGTCTCTGGCAGACTTTTTGACCTAGCTGCTTAACCAATTATCTACCCGATTCTCATCAGGGTATTGAGGGTATTGAGTTACACAAGTCGGATAATAACAACTTTGGGTTACCACTAATTTTTAAGGTAGATGTGCCTTAGATGGGTACTTTCTCTCTGCACCCACTTCTTGTAGGATATGAAACACGCAATTAGTGCAAGATGATTAGCAGATCCAGATCAAGCTTGTAGCCATTTGCCTCATATTTTACAGAGCTCTTATTCATTATCAAAGTGAAGATTCTCGTGCTTATTAAGTGGTCATATAGGCCCCCCAATCATGTCGACTGTTCAGCACATAGCCCAATCTATTTTAAACATGTCTATTTGGTGCCACACCTAATTACATACCACTCAAATATAGGTGCCCTGATCATTGCTGTGTTCTTTTTAGGCACATCTACTTTCATGTAGATAATCAATTCACAACTCTACATTTGTAATCTTACGTTTTCAACATGGGTAGCACTAAGCCAACTTTTTAAAATAAAATCAAATAAAAATCTTTGTTTATCAGACATCCACATGTTATCTTCCCACAAGATTAAACAATCTCATGGAAGAGTGCAAAACAGGCAAGAGTCTGACATCCTTGTGACACCACAGGAGACAACCCAATATGGAAAAATGCTATATGTTACAAATTTGACCATCAGTTACAAATCGCATTGCACATCCCTGATCACCGTAAAGAATTGGCTACGCCAAAGAAATTTAAAAAGAAGAATAGGATACAAGCTCAGATGTCCATCTTCACTAAAAATGACACCATCCAACATTTGTTGGCTTTGACTAAGATGGTCTTCATGAAGAGCAGCCTGTTGAAGGTGACCAATTAGGATATGCTTCGAGCAAGAGTTTGTAGCTACTTGGAGCTCCATAGAAGAAAGAGGTTGCAGCATCCAATGCTTGATTCTTCTTCATATTTGTGTGGAATGTCCTCAAGTTCAGCCAAATCTGAACCCAGACCTGAGCTTGGAAAAATTTAAGATGATATAGCAGTTGTCATGACTTCTCCAAATCTTTATCCTCCATCGGTCGATCCCCATCTTCATCTACCTTTGTCATCTCCTCTTTTCTCGACTCTTGTTCATCAATTTGTTTCCGAAGCTCACCAAGCTGATGTTCTTTCTTCTGAACCTCCAGCAGTAAATTGTGCACCTGCAAGTTTAAATGGACTCTCAAGTTCTTCAGCACACTTGCCCATTCATAATGCGTGTTGCTTAAGTACATACTTTCTGGACAAAATAGATCACTACTACCTTGTCTGCTCACAAAATCTATCACTTTAACAATTTGAAGTTTTGATTCATTGATGCTGCTAAAATCTGTAAAACATTTAAGGGAATGTGACAGAAGTCATTGAGTTCATATAGATTTTCCTCAAAAAAATTATTTTCTCTATCGTTATTAAATGCAACAGAAGGTTGCTAAAATTTGAGAAAAAAATTCATACATACTTTCTCTATTTATATGAATTCCAGTTTCTCTTAATTTTATCTCGTAATTAGATATTCAATATTATTTTGCTCAATTTACTTTCCCGCTTCTGAACTATTTGGCAAGAAATGGTCAAATTGGCAAGGGGTCTATAGTAATATGAACATCACAATAGAAGCTTAAGAAAATAAAATCAAGGAAACAATTTAAGTATTTCATCTAATTCTTGACTTTTCTCATTTACTATTACCACATAGACTCTCAAAGGTAAAGAATGAGGTAAATAACTATCTGCACTACTTACCTACCTAATCCTATCATGCAAATATGTAAGGTAACAAAAAGTCATCAGAAGTAATTCCAACAAAAACAGTCCTGAATTAATGTAGAAGCTCATTTCAAAGAAATAGATGCAGTGCCAAACATGCAGATGTGGGACAAGTAGGAGAATTTACCATCTGCTGTGACCTTTCCAACTCGTAGTTTGCATCCTCCACAGTCTCGTACATTTCTGTGAAAGTAACAGCAGACATAAACAAATTAAAAAAGAGCAAACTCCCTTGAAACCAATTTTTCTAGAGGGTTACTCCCTTGTCAGGTGATCAAGAAAGATATAGGCTATCAGTCCCGTACCTTGATAGCACCGCCTGAGTTCCATATTGAGAGACTTCTGCATAGCAAGCCGAGTCCCTAACTCATGGAGCTGCACAAAAAGCTCAACTTCTCAAGTCAGGTTGGTTGTATAGAATCATCACAAATTTCCAGAGGCAAAATAATCATGTTTAGCTAATCAAGTATTGGAATAATACCTTATACTATCAATATATTTCGTATTAATTGCACATTTATTTTTTCTCATCAACTATGTGTCACATTATACTCCTAACTAGCAAAAATATTTGTGTGAGTAGTAAAAACCCCATGGCAATTACACTGCTTACCTTCCCTTCTGAAGCCTCACGCCCAATTTCAGAGTTCTCCTCCTGAAGAGTGCGACACTTTGCCATCAACAACTTCCCATGTTTACTGTGAGGGGTGAACTGCACTGCTGCAAGGTCATCTTGCAATTCCTTCACCCTCTTTTCTGCGGCTTCCAGTTCTTTCTGCACACAATTATCAGCCATATGATACGAGTTTAGGACAAGGTTTCCAAAAGAATTTGAGTTAAGATTTTGAAACGAGCTTCACTATGAAGATGTCACAAGAAACGACATTCATGTTTACCTTGTGCCAAAGAGGAGCACATTAGACCATGAATATTAAACTAGCTTCAAAATCTCAACAGAAAGACAGAAACTCAAAGACTGCCCGAATTTGTGCACATTCTTGATTACCTTCATGCGGGTGAATTCTGCGTGAATAGCTGGATCCAGCAACAATTTCCGTGCCTGAACAAAACACAAGTTAGAATTCATAAAACCATGACTAAATTATGATGTATTATTCTGAATAAGAATTGCCCAGAAAAGTGAAACATGCAATTCTGGTCTGAATGTAATCGATTTCAGAACAGAGAATTGAAAAAATAGAGAGAAAAAATCATCTCACCTGTTGCATAGAGGGTTTTGACATGAGCTTCAAGTCATTCACTGCACTCTGCAAATTCCAAACCACGGGCACCAGGCACATTGTGAGTAAATAAGACAACTCCATTCAAGCCAATTAAGTCATCAAACATGTCTGTTATATTTTACTTCCACAAATTTTGACTCATCTAGCGATTTAAAATACTGCTTCAATCACAAAAGGATTACATATTACACAAATCTCACCTTCAGGTCTACAACCTCCTGCTCGGTGTTAGAAAGCTTTACAAGCATCACGCATTCCCTCTTCTTTGCATTCACCAGCTGCACTTCCAAAGACAGCTGTCAGTTTGTATCACTCTAAGCTAAATATTATTCAGCAACAAAAAAATTGGGTACACTGATTCCAATTCCAACAAATAGCATACGAACTGTTAAGGAATAAGTAACATGAGAAAAACATCAATAAACATCAAAAGATGAAGTTTCAAGACCTGCTCTTTCAATTGGGTCTCTGAACCCTGAAGCTTCTGCATTGCCTGGATAACGAGTGCAGGATCTGTATCGATCAAAATGTTAGCTATCAGCTCATAATCTTATGAGAGAGCACAGATTGTAAAGACACATGAAGTTGTATTCTAGGCTTGAGACACAATTGTTGGACCAATTTGCACCAACCTTATAAAGAATACAGAGAAATACATGACAGTCCATTTGTATAAATGGGAGCCAAAGAAAGTAAACACTGACATCTGGAGACTGTATATACATCTTTGATTGTGAAATAGCTATATGCCTAAGAAAGTAGATTGCAAAGTTGATCCACACATAAGGTCATACTTTGGTTCTCGATAATTGTAGAATTGTGTGAATATCAGAGACATCACAAGGATCATACTTGGGTACATGGTTGCTTAATACTACAAAAAACTCGAGCTCACACATTTATACCAGGAGTGCTTCCAGGGGGAAGGAATGAATCATTTTTGAAGACATTCTTCCACTTGTCCAGTTCCTCGTTCACCATGCACAGAGATGCCTGAACAAGTTCTCAAGAAAATAGCATCAGATAATGGACAGAGACTAAGTAACTCCAGGTTTGTGAAACAGATTTA
>CATNTY010000051.1:0-34883 GCA_950295325.1 Polytrichum commune
TTTGCAGACTCATCAAAATTCTCTCTTTCACGAATGCCGAATATAGCTCGAGTATTCTCAAGCACATTGCCGCAGTTCTTTCTGTCATTTCAGCTACAGGGGTCGACTCGCAGGTCACCGCATAGCCAAAGTTATTGCAATTACACCCTCCTCATCTCCTGCATCGGATGCGCGTGATCACAAGGTACAGCATATTTGCAGACTCACCAAAAATCTCTCCTCTCGTGAATGGCGCATATAGCTCGAGTATTCTCAAGCACAATGCAGCAGTTCTATCTGTCATTCCAGCTATGGCGGTCGAGTCGCGGTTCGCCGCATAGCCAAATTTATTGCATACACATCCTTCTCCTCATCTCCTGCATCGGAGGCGCGTGATCACAAGGTGGAGCATATTTGCAGACTCACCAAAAATCTCTCATCTCATGAATGCCACATGTAGCTTGCGTATTCTCAAGCACAATGCCGCAGTTCTACCTGTCATTCCAGCTATGGTGGTCGAGTCGAAGCTCACCTCATAGCATGATGTAACGGCGGAAAAGATGATACCTTGCAGTAAGCCAGGAAGGGGTAGTGATCACAATGTAGAGCACATTTGCAGACTCACCAAATTCTCTCATCTCACGAATGCCGCATATTCTATCTGTCATTCCAGCTATGGCGGTCCAGTCCAAGTTCACCCCATAGCCGATGCCATTCCATATACATGATTTAATGGCGGAAGAGATCAAACCTTGCAGTAAGCCAGGAAGGGGTAGTCATGCTTGCGGTCACCGAGGCCGACATCTGGAGCACTGTTCCCATCGCAAGCAGCTTTAAGTGCATTCTTCTTATGGACACCGAGCAGCACACCCGGTGGTTTCACAAACCCGGTGGCCCGCCCACTGCTGGTCACCTGAATCTCGGTACCAACCACCACTTCCGCACCCAGGTACTCCTTGGCGAATGTCTCCACCATGATGCGTGGGCTCCCTGTGATAATAACCCTCTCTCCGAACGATGTGAACACTTGCCATGTGTCCAGGCGCAGGTCGTCTGCGTAAAACCTTGGCAGCACTGCGCGCGCAACTGACTCGATCTTCTTCACCTGTAAGCGCGCACATACACACATAGCCTTCGTTTTTGTTATCCTCTGTTCAATGTCATTGCCAAGACTCAAACGTCAAAACAAGGGGCGCTTGCTTGCCCACTTCCAGCAAATATGATTCATGCCGGAGCCAGTTAGTCCTGCGGGTTAAGGCGGCTATGCAAGTGGGAGGGAATATTGGCGACACGAGAATGATGGATGATGGAACAAAGGATAACAAGAAAAGGGGGGCAATTCAAGGGCCAGTAATAGCTCGCCACATTCTTTCATGAAGACCAATAAAAAAGGTGCACCTCGCATTGCAACTTATCTTAGGACATACACATTCACACACACAGCCTTCCATTTCGCGATCCCCTGTTCAACGCCAACGGCAAGAGAAGGGATGCTTGCTTGGTTGCTTGGCCCAGGACACTAAATCTGATTCCTGTGGGATCCAGTTGGTGATGAGGGTTAAGCAGTTTGGTCACCTGTAAGCCTGCGAAGGTGACGAAGATGAGCAGCTTGATGCCGGCAGACTCGGACAAGCAGTGGTACAGGAGCCAAGCGAAAGGGGAGGCGAGGAGGAGCAGCACAGAGCGCAAGATGCCACCCGCTTCGAATGCCACAAGCATGAAATAGGGAAAGGAGCTTCGGGACTTGACAAGTGTGCCGTATAAGTCACAGGCTATTCTCTGGCTCTCACGATTCTCGCAGCTGCACTTGTCTATGGCGCCGAACGGCTCCATCTCGCAGTTCCGCATGGCCCGCCTATAAGGTAATAAGTAGTGATCGATGGATTATCCTCCAATGTGGGTTACTTCTCCTGTGGAACGGAATGTCGAAAATCCCGGGTTGTAATTTACGAAGCTTATCCTTTCATGAGCTGCATCAAATTGAGAAGTTGAACAATGCAGGTGGCCCAGCTATGTCGACGTCATCCTGGGTGTGGCAAAGAGAAAGTCTAAACTCGAACATCTCAAGACACAATGCTGATGCTCTACTCTCTGGTGTCAGAAACCGCGTAGATTGAGCCACAAATCCACCATAATCAGTCCAGCACCTCGGGGGTGGGTGGGTCGGTCGGTCCGTCGGTACGTCCGTCCGTCCTCTGATGTCAGTAAGTTAATCCTCCTTGCAAACCACAGCTACTAAATGATCACCCAATTTCTAGAAATCCAGCAGGAGCCGCTCCAGTGATATACTCAAGAATGCTGCAAAGTGCAAACCATCATCATCATTAGTGCATCCCAATATCCTCCTCCTGCCTCCATGCCACAGAACAGATAACCATCAAAGTTGACAGACAAAGAAAACAATGCAGCACCTACACAGGTTCAGTACGACTCACATCTCCAACACATATTGCACTTGACCCCGAAGGATTCCTACCACAAGATTGATGATCTCAACTTATCCTCCCCTGGCCTCCATCATTCTATCTCTGCGCCACTGTAGGACAAATTCTCACCTGATCTCAAGGTCCTGATGTTATGCCTGAACTTATCACAACTGTAGAATTTCTTCTTCCGCCACTAAAACCTAGCTACAAGCTCAGACAACTCATATTGGGTACTAACTAGCTGGCCCCTCACAGATGAGTGCTCCTGCTTCCGGCTTCACTAGCTTCCAGCTTCACATGATAATGGGCATGGCATATACTATACTGCAACTATAAACTACTGCATCATCTATGGGGATACATGTGTGCCTGCCTCGGGCAATTTGAAGGTTTGTTGGAGG
Source organism: Polytrichum commune (assembly GCA_950295325.1). Taxonomy (NCBI): domain Eukaryota; kingdom Viridiplantae; phylum Streptophyta; class Polytrichopsida; order Polytrichales; family Polytrichaceae; genus Polytrichum; species Polytrichum commune. Next base: position 2,807 of record CATNTY010000051.1, read on the forward strand.
GCCCATTGGAAGCTGCTCGTGCGAGCTGGTTGACCAGGCTCCGTAACTTGATTACCATCTCTCTTTGTTGCTCAGTCGACAATAATACAGTCTAAGTTATGTGTACATATGTACTGGCTGTATCCAGGGAAGTGATCGAGGTGCAGAAAGCTTCTACTCCATGAAGAGGGGGCAGGTGGGCACAACTGATCCCTTCATTATAGAGTGAAATTTGCACTTACATAGCAGTGTGGGTACTGCATACAGCTTATAGCTTTGACGGTGGCGGTCGTGCATTACGTCAACTATTAGTAATGTTGGCCATTTACTTACATCCATCATGACAACGGCGACTGCATGGGTGCCACGAGACCGCAGATTATCAACAGTGATTTTTCGATCAACCCCATGTAAGTATACGTGGGAATGGATGCATGGTGGTTTCGATTTAAGTCAAGTATTAATGAACTGACTCAAGGCCCAATAACAGGTGAAGCGATCAGTCCATCCTGCCAGGAATTCAGTCAGTGATGTTCTTGTAAGTAGAAAATGTGATCCAAGCCAATCATCTACCGTAGTACATCACATGTAGCACTCGACTTGATTAAGGTGGGATCAATTGCTTACGGCTTTGATTCATTCTCTCACTGAATCTCCATTTTTGGAACATCAACCAGCAAGCTACTCAGCGGGTAGGTCAGGCCTCAGAGGTTGGTGGGAGAGGCCTTTGAATTCTGACGGAGCTAGCTGGTAAGTGTGGGCATGACCGTAGCTGCAATGTGAAAACGCAAAGATCAGAGGCAGTAAATTACCCATTCATTTCAGCTGCATTGTGATGTTGTCAGTCATATATACATTCAGCCAACCTCCATTCATTCTACCACCGAGCAGACAGTGTGCATGATCGATTAATGGTCGGGGAGGGAATTTACGATATCTCCTTTGGCAAGGACACTCACCTCTCACATGCATACCTTGATCCCCTCGATATCATGCTTGCTGGATGAACGACTTAGCCATGTGCATGAGACAATGATAGTATCATGCATGAGATCACAAGCTTCAAGTCTAGTATAGGAAAATGGCATTAAAAAGGTATGATCAATCCACAGCCTTACGTGGCCTATCTTCGCAATCAAACACCTATATTTGAGTGGTATATGACAAGGTTTATAGTTAAGAATGCACATCAAATGATCTTGTTTATAATCACACTAGAAGTGAAGAGCAACATGTTCATCAATTCATCTAGTGGGGGTTGCTCACTAAATTAGGATTTAAGTATATTCAAACTCATGCATGAATTTTGAACAATTCCAACCGTCAATATGACGTACACTACATCACGAATCTAAGTAAAGATGGTGGTTAGCGAACATGAAATAGAAGTATTCCAAGTTGTGGTTGTTGTGTTGTTGCTTTCGATGTTGTTGTTTGATGCTTTTGTCCTCACAAGTGCACATTCCTTATTAATTTTGGATATGTATACTTAAATGCCAGTTACTACAACATATGAGTCCTAGGCAATCGTACTTTGTTGGTGAGAGAAAGATGCACATCAATTCGTTATGGTAGATCTATAACTTCTTTTGACATGGGACATGCACAAGTCGATTGCCCTAGACTTGTATGCTTCTAGTTGCTTGAATATTATGTTAAAAGTGCATGGGAAAAGGTGGCAAAGGTGGAATAGGTGCCTTATATGGTTTCTTGATAATGAGAAAGCGCTTTCTCATCATAGAATGATGTCTCTCCAAAAAAAAGGATACCACGAAAACAGTTATTGTGGTAAAATTAGACTGTATGCTCAAGACATATTAACCATTCAGTTATCATCAAAATTGTGTGGCATCGGGAGGATATGTCAAACACCCAGCCAAAGTCAAAAGTATTGACATGTTCAAAAGCCTGTTCAAGAATTCATTGAAGGGCACTCATGCTTGCAAAACATCTTGACAAGTTGACTCCACAAAGGTGTCCAAGGCAACTGTTGATTTTCTAAGGACCCCACAAAAACTGAATCCACATACGTTGTGTCTACATTGTCTCCACATACACACAATTGTTAATGTAATGCGAGCTTTTTGGATGTTTTGCATTTATGCACCAAGCTGTGAAACTTATCCAATATACTTACAGGCCAGCTGAGAGACTTTGTATTTTTAATGCAGAGTACCTTACAGGTATCATGACCCGTGTGATGATAGCTAGGATGCACAGGATTGTCATGTGAGAGATGATTCTTTGCCATGTTCCAGGCTTGTCCTGTGTATACATCTAAGGACTCGCACATCAATTGCATTTCTACTCCATGGCCACTGTGTAGCTACTTTTATAGCCTGCGGAGGTGACACCAATTTGTTGCATCTTAACTAACATTGCAAATTTCCACGAACCTCTTGCCCCACATTGCAACCGTCACTTTGCGACTTATGTTATGTTATGTTGAGTGCATAACATTATTCAGATCCATAACAATGCTATGTGGGACTCACAATGTTTTGCAGAATATTCCCCATATTTAGACTGAGTGTGGGGAATATTTCATAGAATATTGTGAGTCCCACAAAACATTGTTATGGATTTGTATAAGGTTATGTGTGTGGGTGTGTGTGTGTGTTTTATTTTTTTTTTGGGGGGGGGGGGGGGGTTGTGCAATTTGAAATGGTAATTTCTATAGATTTTTTTGGTGATTTTTGGTTAAGATTGGTTGGTTGATTATAAGCACAATGCATCCATTGACAAAATTGAAATGATGCACATTCTAGTTATGAAACTACTTGAATGTCATGAATCCCTGGCCATGCCAATGCAATACATCATGGATAAAAAGATTATCAATTTGGCATCGTTGACTACAATTTTTTTCTTTGTGCTTGGGGGTGCACATGCAAAAAACATTTGGTGGTGGGAGAGATGATTAGGCATATCATATACCTTGTATTATTACAGTGATTCTAATTTATTTTTTTCAAATGGCAAGATAAATTAATACATAAACCCAAAAGTGGAGATTAACTACCGTAGTTTAATAGAAGGTTCGGCACAAAATAATTCTAAAAATAGATGCCTAAAATTTTGAAATATTATTGGCATTTTTTGCCGAACATAAAATTAATTATTTTTCAAAATTGCCAAAAAGTAAGAAATTTTCACTTCTCACTAGAGTTTTATTTACAGTGGAAGCATATGTGAATTTTGAAAGAGAGAAGGTGCTCCTTTTGTAATCAAGCTCACTTACATTAGTCCACAAAGAATATGGGTTAAGAAGTAGCAAGACTCTAGGTGAGGCTTTTCAAATGTGTTGTACACAAATTTTTGAAGTCCAATTGAGCATAGAAGATGAAGTTTTATAGAATTTTGTCCAACTAACAAAAGTTGAGAAATCAATCCTTCTTCCACCTCCAACAAGTTTTGTGTCAAAATAAGTCTTTATGCAAAAGATATGGACAAAACATTGCAGCCGTGTAAAGATCAAAAAATTAAAATGCGTTCATAACAATTTTTCGGAGCTCATTTGTGCATAGAAGATCAACTTTTTTGGAATTTTGTTGGTCTAAGAAAAGTTTAGAAATCAAGTAATCTTTCACCTCCAACAAATTTTATGTCATTTGAAGACTCTATGCAAAAGTTATGCGTGTTATAAAAATGAAGTCTAACTAGGTGCATCACCTCAAAGTTTACATATCCCATATGCATTGTTGAACACAACTCCACTCCACTTGCATAAATCACAGAGCATTCTCAACTCTTCACTCACATCTTACTTGTCATTCAATGCAAGGGAGATGTACAAGATATAAGCTTAAATAGAAAATTAAAAATGAATTTAAGCCGAATTTTTAAAAATTAAAAGAGAAAATTGCTGAAAATATGAATATACTATTTTTAGGTGCCGAACCTACTTTTTGAACTTTAATTAAATATTAGGCAGCAAGTTGCCGAACCTGCTAGTAAATTACGGTATTTGTGAAGTATGTTGTAGCGCTTGTCCGACTCCAATGCACAATTTGTGTGAGGGGTAAATCTCACATGTGCCCATATACACCTAACACCAAAATGTTAGTGTATGTACACCATGTGTCTACATTTTACCCAATTGCTATTTATGTCACACAAAAATTGCATTAAACACTCCCCAAAAGGAATCTACTCCTTGTAGATTAGAATATGATAGTTTAGTAACCTTGTTTGTGTGCCATATTGTCTTCCTAAACCGCATTCTTAAAGCCCATGACTCTTTCTTAAAGGTGACTTTCCCTTTCTTAAAGGTGAGTCACAGGGACTTAGGGCTACTCTTTTGGGTGCCAAGTAAGTATGCTAGGCCATGCAATCAAAGCCTAATCATTTTGATTAGTGGCACCTATGGTGGCAGCATCTTAAACCAAGAACTTAAGGTATTTGGAATACACGTGGTAGCTAAATGAACCGAAAAAAATACGCCTCAGTCGAAAAGGGAAAAAAATGATCATATGTACTTCTTTTTCCTCCAATTTTGAAATTTGAAAAATAAAATGGAAGTGAAAATTGTGTTGTCACCCGAAACCGTTATGAAGGACTTGATGTTCACATGATGATTATTCTCATGATGAATAATCAATATGTACTCATTATGCAAGATTTCTGGGTGTTGATGAGTGCCGGTTTTAGCACCCTCTACCTTAATTGTTGCCAATGCCTAATGGTGGTTGATATTGGAAGATACCATCAATTTGTCAACATCAACATGTACCACTTTTGTACACATTGTGGTTCAAACTTCATATCGGGAGGTCACCTACACCTCTTAAGTCTCTTCACCGTGCAAATAGTATTTTAACAGATGGAGGGAGAGAGCTTGGGGGAGAAAGAGATCACCCTTGGGCATAGCATCCATAACATATATTTTTTGTGCTTTTTATCACATATGTTTTTAATTGCTTCCAACTTCGTTTCTCTATGGTATCATTGTCCACTCTGACATGATGTCTTCCTTTGGGATATATGTGTCATTGTTGTTTATGTCTATGATACTTGGGTGTGGTTTTTGTTTCAACACCGCAAATTGCTTGATCGTGCTTCTATTTGATCTCACCATTCGCACACCACAAATTTGTGTGAGCCTTAGTTTCATGTTCACAAACATTCTTTCGTGCTATTTGATTGCAATATTCACATTGCCTCACAAGAAATAAGAAACAAAAAATGGAAACATGAGCTCGCGTCTAGGAGACTTTAACTAAAGTTTGCTTGTTTGTACTTGTAGATATATGAACAATACGTGGCTTCTGCAATGGGTAATATATTTACGAGCGTTTGTTCGTAAATGGGTACCTTGAAGATATATACTCTTTTAATTCACATTTGCTAATGTATTATTTTATTTACATCACTTTATATTGTCTTAATAGATACGAACATGCGTGTATAATTATTTAACCCAAAGGCATTTGTATTGCTTATTAGAAGCTCAATGTCATGATATCATGTTCTTAAAATACAGCCATCGTACAACTTATCATTTACAAACGTCCGTTCATAAGTTCTAGAACATGTTAATGTCTTTAGCGTATTATTTACGTACAACCATTTGGAAGAACTTTCTAAAATATATTGGTCTTTAGTGCATTATTTATAATCAATCATTTGTAAGGTTTAAAATATATTTGGCTTTAGCATATTATTTTATGAACGGCCGTTTGTAAGTTCTAAATATATATTTGTGTGTGTAGCGCATTATTTACGAATGGTAGTTTGTAAATATGCATTGCTTAGATGTGGGCTAGGTGTTTTGTACATTTAGGATTATATGTATACATATATAAACCTGAGGTTTTAATTTAAGGATTCCACATTCTAGCTAGTGTAAAAAGATATGCAAGCATTGCTCTATATATGTGAACCAATATATCACTCAAAAAAACATTTAGTAGGAATGACAATGTCAATGCACCAATGCCAGTTTGAAATGAATCGATTGATTGACTGTAAGAAATGAAATAGTTGAGACTACTAAGATTGTAAAGTTTAAGGAATGAGAAATGGGTGTCAAAGTTGAGGAATTTAGATAGCCTAATTGAGGTGGGAGAATTTAAAATGTCAAAAATGATAGGATTTTTTAACACAAATCATCCAAAACTAGAGGAAGACAATGAAACAATGAAGAATTGATAGAGAAGATGAAACATATTAGAGAAAAGTTGAAACATGGAATCCTTGATTTTAAGAAATTTCAAAATTCAACATGGCAAAATGTTTGTTTCTCAAACAAATTCTTATGAAATGAAGCATATCTTGTGTATTTGAGAACAATACACTACTCTATAAAATTCACCCTAAAACAAGATTTAAGATGAATTGAATGAAAAAAAAAATCTTTCAAGAATACAATGAATAAATAGTCAATGAGTATGAGGAATTTTTTAAATTCCTAGAATATATTAGCAAGTCTATAGTACATGAATAAAAATCATAGTAAATGTAAAAATAATAAATTTTCTATATGTATAAACATTTTTAAACATTCATGAACACAATATTATTTAAGAATTTGCATACATAAATTTATTCACGGATTTAATATAGTCTTCATTCCATAGATGAATCATCCTCTCTCTCTTTCAGAACTGTCCATATCTATCTTGTCTCCCATTTCCATGCATGTGAAGACAAAATGTCCCTTTGAATATATTCCAATTTGAGACTATCATTTATGGCTATCAAATCAGTACTTGTCAAATCATTCATAGAATTGTCAATTGGTAATCTTTAATGGGAGTCACTAGTCGTTGAGTAGTGAAAAACATCTCCAAGTTCCACAAGTCTTGTTAGCGGAAAAAAATGTCTATAAGATCCGCGGTGTACAATGTTACAACCACTTGTCCAACATCTCAAATCGATAATCTTAGTGCAATATACTTGACCATATTCTTAACCTCATCCTTCCACTCTTTGCAAACCTCTCTCAAACCCACAAACCTAACTTTAATGCAATGTTTTCAATATTATAGCGATTTGCCTTCACATCCTCAACTTTCCTCAATAGAATAGGCAAATGTAGAGACCTTAAGCCAGAACATGCTGAAGAAGTGACCATAAACAAGGGGCGGCCAAAACGAAAAGACAACCCTGGGAATGGAAGAAACATGACATGGACCAGCTGGGAGAGCCTCGAGACCAAGGCCAAGATAGGGACCATGAGAGAGAGAGAGAGCCACAAACCCTAAGGCCGGGGCGGACCACCAAGAAAGAGGCCAGGAAGAAAAAGATTAGGTTAAAAGCAAAACCGTAGGTTAATGTAGTTAAATAGAGTTACCCCTAGATGAAAATAAGTAGATGAATAGATAGGCAAGAAGGATAATCATTCTTTGGTATGATCCTAATCATATTATTTATTTATTATGAATGAAATGGATGAGATTATACAAGACATGACGGAAGACCACGGCACATCTAGGCATTTGGGTAAATGACTCACATGTCTCTTCCAGTTACATACTAATTAAGCACGTGCCCAATACTAAAAAAATAGACCAAACTAGATTTAAGGGATAAAAACATATAAGGTTAGAATGAGGCATTTAAAACATTGGGTAATAGGGGTAGGCAGTGTAACCGCACTATCAAGAAATGCATAGATTTTGAACATTATATAAAGGGGCTCAAAAGACCCTTAAAGGACCTCATCTTAATATTGAACATTTCACGTGAGCGTCGAAGACTATTGGGAGTGAAGACCCTGAAGACTTGAAGACTAACAAGAGCGCATTCTTCAAGACCTTTGAAGCTTAAAAGACTTAGAAATCTACCGGAGCATTGAAGACCTTTGAAGGCAAAAAAAAGTTAGATAAACCCAACAAGGCTTGGAGACCTTTGGAAGGTAAAATGACTTAGAAAAATTCATCGAAGTTTGAAGACCCATGGAGACTTAGGGATTTAAAGAAACTGGATATGGCTTAAAGACCCTTTGGAGACTAAGGGATTTAAAGGAATTGGACAAGGCTTGAGGACCCTCGGAGACTTTAAGAAAATCAACAAGGTTGAAGATCTAAAGGGCTTCTAGAAGTTTACCAAGACTTGAAGACTTCAATACTTAGAAGCACATAAGCACATTTGGAATGGGATTGAATGAATGTAGAGATAAGGCATTCAAACCATGAGATGAATAAGATTAGCTACAAATGATATTAGGCTTTGGGAGGGACGTTGGAAATAAGAAAGGAATTCTACTCCAAAGACTCTTAACCTTGACATTATAGTTTTAGAAGAATATGATCTTGTAAGACTTGTACACCTATCCCATGAGGATTCTTGAGAAATTATACAAGGAATGTTTTGAAGCTAATAAGATATATGAATACTAGATTTTAAAGGACTAGGAACTGCATGATTAACCTTGATGGATGCACTTAGATAATTTTAGAACTTGAGAAATTTAAAGTATACCTTGAAGAGGATACACCAAATCAAGATTACCAACATGAATCTAAGTACCAATATTGGCATGCCTATGTCCTCCTTCAAAGAGTTGGGACTTATGAGCAACCTAATTATGATAGAAAGTAATGTTCATGTAACCGGTCAGTAATGCGTTACACTGTTCAAGGTTGAGGGTTGAAGGTGACCTTGACAACAAATCATCATCATTCACTATATAATTTGGATTTTTTCTAAGATTTGGCATTTTGTAGACTATGAACACCTCGTTAAATGTCTCTTCATTATGTAACCAAACAATGCATAAATAATGTACCTACAATAGAGATAAAATGTTGTGATATAAACGAGTCTCTACCAAATCCATAATCATGTAATTATAGGAGCCAATGGAATATCACGTTAGAAATGATCTATTAATCACTTTACCTTAACCATATCGCCTTAATATGGTGAATCTCTCTCTCACACACACACATATATAATGATGAATGTGCACCAAATCATCAACATTGAATGAATCAAAATTATGTCAAGTAATTTATATCTAAAGTTTAACGACATTATGGTAGTTGTTAATCAATTGTTAATCAAGCAATTGGGCGAGTCATCTATTTATGGTGGTTTTTATTTATAAACAATTATTTCTAGTATATTACTACATAAGTTACATTGTTATGAAGCATAAGAGTAATTTTCGAATTATTTTATTTTGATCAAAAAAATTAATAAGTTAATAAAGACTTATTTTTATATGTTATTCTATATAATATTAATATTTTATATCATTAAGATAAATTTTCTACTTTCTGAAATTTTTGCATTAATTTACAAAAGGTATCAACTCAACATATTCTTTGTTTAAACGCTTTTGTTATATTACTATACATTCCAAAAGTTTTAGATTTCATGGTGACTCTAGTTGCATTGTAAATCTATAATTCCCTAAGAGGTATTGCTAAGCAAATCCTTTGCTAAGGTCCCCTACACCTAGGTATGACCAAGGTTTGGTTCATATTCAAATTTTAATAACACCTTGTTTTAAACAAGGTTAGGTTTATACTGGATTAATAGTACCTTGGTCTCGCTAAGATTTGGTTCATATTCGATTAGTTTTATCTTGGTATAACCAAGGTTTGGTTCATAATACTGAATTTGAATCGTCTTTTCATTACACACCTAATTGATTGATAATTCCTTTGTGTTGGGTTGAATCATATGCAACTCTTACAAACCAAGGTGTGATTACATTTTTCATCAAATGCTTAGTTGCAAAATTTCAAAACAAATGGGAATCAATGTATCGTGATAACCATGCAACGATACTTGACTGGATCCCATGCTATGGTTCCCTATGGTCCGTTTGCATTACAAATTAGGGGACCGTCCATGCGGAATTTATTAACCTTGGTTGATCCAAGCACGTTCATCACATATTCATAAGCTACATTGACTTACATGCTTTATAATATTTCTTACCAATAGAAATGTGTCTTATGATAGTATACTTCAATAAAAATAGGAAAATATCATACCTTAAATTCTTTGTATAGGTTCAACTCAATGTAATATATAATATTTTCTAGGAGGTGGGAAAAAAAGTCGCCATACTTCTTTTTGGTGCATTAGAGGTTTCGAAAGTAAAAAAAAATACCAAAGTACCAAGATGCACAAGATTTTATATGAATGAATTGATTATTAATACATACATACCAAGCTAAGTCACTTGATTTTCAAACCCGATGCTTTTGGTTCAAATTGGATGCTTATATTACCTTGATCTAACTATGGTTGAATACAACCCGAATGTCTATAAGACCTTTATCTAACCAAGGTTTCATTCACATTGGATTAATAATATCATAGCCTAACCAAGGTTTGGTTCAATTATGAGAAATGGTTCCTTGGTCTTGTTGTTTCGAAACAAATGAATCAATTTGTTTAAGATAATATTAAATGTTGGGTGTTATTTTTTATTTTTAAATTTACTAGGTGTGAGGCTCTGAATGAATTGATAACAATGTGCATATAGGTTCCAAACAAATGAATCCATTATTAATACATGTGTTGGATTTTATTTTTATTTTAAAAGTGAATTGAATTAATACTTGAGGTGTAAGGTTGTTCAAATTGATTTAATACCTAGGTATTGTATTTTTGAGCCCAACCAATTAACCCAACAAACATAGTTAAAGTACTGCCAACCTAAGGTATGAATACTTTATCAATAATAATGCAAGTCACCAATATATGACAAATGCCTTTATCAAACTATGGCATATACTCATAACCTTGGGGGTGGTTGATATTTTGGAGATTTCTATTGGAGGTTTTAATGATTCTTTATACATGTAGTTACAACCAACACTTGCACAACGGGGAGTGCTATCTTGTGAGCGGTGAGCAGTGAGCGGTGAGCGATGAGCAGTAATTTGTGAGCGGTGAAGAAAACAAAATATTTGGTAATAGGACCCCTAGTATCCTATAACCGTGGCCTAAAGAAATAAATTTTTAGGGTTCAATAATAAGAAGATTGGGGAGGACAAACAATATGAATGCTAGATTGCAAGTAGTGAGCAATGAAAATACCAATATGTACATGACTCGGGGTTGCTAGTATGTGAGCATGCGAGTGTGAACCTGTGAGCCTTCAATTTTTTCCCGGTTATGGTTTGTAAATCTGTTGGGGGCCTATGATTGTGGAATTACATGTAAGGGTCTATAGTCCAAATGAACAACAAATGAGAATGTTGCTATAACAATTTTGTATAAAAAATGAACTAATATACATTCAACTGTTGAGATAATAATAATGTAATTGGAGACAATGTGTAAGCAAACTCATGTTGAAAACAAGTGTAGCATGTTAGAATGTCTCACTATAATACACATGAATGTAAAATTTGAATACATCATAACACCATCATGAGGGTGACATTTACGAAGTGCAAAACATAAAGAACAACAAAAGTGAATTGTAGATATAAATCGGGTAGTAGGTTTAAATTGTTGAAGTTCTTGGAAATCAAATATAAAAAATAAAAAATAGTGGGCACATGATCCATACCATCTGGAAGATAGTTGATGGACATATGCATATTAGCCACAGTAACATCAAAGAGCTTCTCGGTCTCAATAGCCAACTGCCAAATACAAAATAAATATTAGAAAAATTGAATGATTGAAAAAATATTTTTTTTCAAAAAACATAAACAAAAAATTATCACCTGAGCCCACCAAGTAGCTTTATCAAGTCACTTAGGAAACTCTATATCATTGAATTTTGGTTTCGGAAACTTGAGAGCCTCACGAAGAGTAATTGAACTGTTCCACCTCTCAAGCCACTTAATCTTCATAGATGTATCCATTGCCAAAGTTGCTAACATCCAAAGTTTTTTTTGAATCATCTCAGGATTCTCATCGTGAGTTTCATAATGAGACTTCACCTGCTTTAAGAACATAGGAGAATGTCTAGGATCTGCAATGGAAAGTTGTTTCTTTAGTTCCAAATGGGAAGTCAATCCTACCCTCTCCACAGCTTTGGAAACAAATTCACCCACTGCACTTGAAGTCCAATGTGTAGAATCAGGGTATTTCTCATAAAATTTCCTTTGACCAGTAGCAGCAACATCTCCCAACTCTTGCTACACCAAGGAAAAAATATATAAGAGTATGATAAATCACACATAATAAAAATAAGATGTAATAAAACATATAGTTATAGAATTCAAAATAAAAAGAAAAAAATAATACAAGAAAAAAAAACGTGAAAAACTAATACTTTAGAAAAATAACCTAATATAGAAATCCATTAAGAACCTCAACAGTAAAAGGGAACCAAGTTCTATATTTGGATTTTTATTTGGCATCAGCGGCAGTAAGATCTTCTTTGGAGACAACTTTTAAAAAATATGAAAGTGATTGTCCAACAATGCTTTGAATGCGGCAAAGCTTATGAACAAGATTCGTACAAACAAGATTTTTACTTCCTCATGACAAAATAAAACAACCAATGATAAGCCACGGAAAAGAAATATACAATAAAAAAATAAACTTAAAAGAAAACCAAATGAACCGAACACATAAAAAGAGAAGAATGAAAGAATTATCACTTCATGTAAAGCTGCCAACATGGTTGCAATATCTCCCTTGACGTCTAAAATAATACTTTCAACAACATAATGTCAAGCATGATCATGTATATGACTCGATTAATAATGGACAACCATGTTTGCAAACGGTGGTTTCCATCCCACATCATAAACATTTTGCGAGAGAAAACTTTGAGGTCCTCATCAGTTTGTAATATTTTTTAAAAGGCATCATTTGTCCATACCCAATTTTCACTTCATGATTCACTGATATTATCCAGAACATCTATCGTTTTCCCCTCATTGTTTTCCAAGGCCATGTAAAAAATCCCGTTGCCCTCCATATAACCACATGCAACAAAATGTGCACCCAGATTCATAACGTTATTTTTCAAAAAAGACCTAACAACAGGCAATGCAACCATTTGACATAGTGGAATGTTGAATTTTAATTTTGCCCTTAGTTGATACCTCAACCGTTCAAGACGGGAAGATGTGTTGACAGTTTCTTTCTTAAAAATGCATGCAATTCCAATTCCAATTGATCTTCATAAAGATGTACAACTTCCATATCTAAATCACAAAAATATCATCCATAAGAAAGATAAAACTAAATTAAAAGAAATATATACATATGAAAGAAATTACATATGCAAACTTAAATAATATACAAAAATATTTATGAAAGTGAGAGTATACATAATGAAAACCACATATAGAATAGAATCTGAAATTTCAATATGGATGGCTGTTAACGGTCACCCTTGTTGGAGGAAAAAAAATGAAGGAAATGAGTGTATACATGAAGAAAGATACATATATAGAAAATAATATAAAATTTTAATAAGGGTGGAAATGAATGTATACATGACAAAAAATACATATATAGAAAAGAATATGAAATTTTAATAAGGGTGAAAATGAGTGGATATATGAAAAAATAAACTTATATACCAATAAATTTGAAATGCAACCAAGGATGGCCGTTAACAACCACACTTTTAGATGGAACAGACATAAGAAATATATGTATATATGTGATTTTATTTCAAAGAAATTATGTTGTTAAATGAAGACTGAAACCCAAGAAGGGGTACCCTAAACTAGAAAATAGAAATTAGCATCATACAAAGGGTGGCCGTTTGACGACCACTCTAAACTAGAACACAGAAGTTGGCATCATAAAAAGGGTGGCCGTTAACGGCCACACTTTAAGATGGAACAGACATAAGAAATATATGTATATATGTGATTTTATTTCAAAGAAATTATGTTGTTAAATGAAGACTGAAACCCAAGAAGGGGTACCCTAAACTAGAAAATAGAAATTAACATCATACAAAGGGTGGCCGTTGACGGCCACCCTAAATTAGAACACAGAAGTTGGCATCATAAAAAGGGTGGCCGTTAATGGCCACACTTTTAGATGGAACAGACATAAGAAATATATGTATATATGTGATTTTATTTCAAAGAAATTATGTTGTTAAATGAAGACTGAAACCCAAGAAGGGGTACCTTAAACTAGAAAATAGAAATTAACATCATACAAAGGGTGGCCGTTGACGGCCACCCTAAACTAGAACACAGAAGTTGGCATCATAAAAAGGGTGGCCGTTAATGGCCACACTTTTAGATGGAACAGACATAAGAAATATATGTATATATGTGATTTTATTTCAAAGAAATTATGTTGTTAAATGAAGACTGAAACCCAAGAAGGGGTACCTTAAACTAGAAAATAGAATTAACATCATACAAAGGGTGGCCGTTGACGGCCACCCTAAACTAGAACACATAAGTTGGCATCATAAAAATGGTGGTTGTTAACGGACACACTTTTAGATGAAACATACATAAGAAATATATGTATATATGTGATTTTATTTCAAAGAGATTATGTTGTTAAATGAAGACTGAAACCCAAGAAGGGGTACCCTAAACTAGAAAATAGAAGTTAGCATCATACAAAGGGTGGCCGTTGACGGCTACCCTAAACTAGAACACAAAAGTTGGCATCATAAAAAGGGTGGCCATTAACGGCGACACTTTTAGATGGAACAAACATAAGATATATATATATATATATATATGTGATTTTATTTCAAAAAAAATATGTTGTTAAATGAAGACTGAAACCCAAAAACGGGTACTCTAAACTAGAAAATAGAAGTTAGCATCATACAAAGGGTGGCCGTTAACGGCTACCCATTTGGAAGAGAAATACACCTTGATTTGAGTCACTTTCCGGAGTTGCTATAACGTTTTCAAATATTCTAATTTATTTCCAAAAAAAATCAAGTGCATAGATTATAGCTTTTCCATTCACTTCAATTTTTTTCAAAGTTTTTGGAGATGATATCAATTGTACATAAATCGCCAAAGTCTATTGAAATTAATATGATTAGATTTCCTGCATAAAATCTTCATTTTTTGAAGATTTTAGAAGAATCTAAGATGTTCTAATTGTTTTTTTGGCTCTAAAACATGCAAAACAAAATCATTTTGTTCATGCTATATACCATTGGAATCATATTCTCGGCGTGCACAATATAGTATACATTACATACCTCCAAATTTATTTTGATTTTAAAGTTATTTTCTTACGATTTCGTTCGTACAACCTACCTCCATCTCCGCCTCAGAAGATTGTTCTTCTTTTTCGTATTGTGTGGCGTATTTCTCCATGGTTGCACGTGAGCGTATATGTCTTTTCCATTGGTCTACGAGCTTGGATAAGATGACCCAAAAATATATCAAACCATCATTGCAGTTTCAACACAAGTAATTATGCAATGATTACAAAGATGCGAAAACAATGGACGACGCCGAGACTAAGTATCATGTGATTCGTTCTTGGTGGTTGTCATCCGGATCTGCCTCGGAAGAAGGCATCCTTGGCCTTTCAGAGTGATTGGGTTTTTAGCACTTTCGTTACAGACAATGGGGTGGTCATATGTTATTTGTAAGTACATATCAAAATTCAATATTCAATGTCATTTATTTTTCTTCTATTATTATATATATCTTCTATTTTTATTATCCTCATATTTATGTGTTGTTCATAGGATATGACAATAGAACAACGTGCGGAAATGCCAACATGCAACCTTGCAGAGACTGTACACAAAAATGGCTCCAACAGTCCGGCAACAAGATGACTTGTTTATATGAAGCTACAGTGGATGACATGATCCGTGCCTTCATGCAAATTACAAATTACCGGACATGGTTGAAAGGGGGTCTGATGGTAAAGGTCTTGATTCGGCATTCTTGAAATTCAAAACGGCTGCCAGGTGTGGAGATCCAAAAATGTTGGCTGATGCCATGAAGTCTTATCTAGGGGCAGAAGACGTCAACACTAGAGATTGTGCATTGGAAGGGTCAGAGCTCTTTGGTTCCACCAAACGTAAACTCAACCTATCACTGGGTGTTGATTGTGACTCTCATCGACCCGACAAAGTGAACTATTTCATTCCTCGTCCCAACACCCGAGCAACTCGTCAACGCATAGAGGAATCGTTGAATTTTGCAATTCATGTTGTGGCTCATACCACATCTGTGTTAGAGACTGATTGTCTTGCTTCTAAGTGGCACATTACAAGATTGCCACCCAACTCAGCCAAACGATGTTGGGTACTGCAGGCCATTACAGGGACTATGTACAATACCAAAGTCGGGATTGGGAAACATGGCACACCTGCTCCAACATACAAAGGGCTCAAGAAGGAATTTTGCTCTCCCAACAATGTGGAGTATGAATTTTAGTTTTGCCTTGACGATATTAAGCATTGTGTGAGTGGCAGTATGAAGAAATATGTGTTGGATTGACCTATAGTACCCAACATGTGGCCGGTGAAGATAGGTACCAATCTGTCGAGAGAGGAGGTTCTGGCACTTGAAGATGCTGAATTTCAACTACAGCAGAGGGAGGCATTGTCCCCTCGTCGTAGGCTTTCAACAATCGCAACTCTTCCCAACCCTCGCTCGCATTTTTGTATGCCACCAAACCCGGACGTCCACCCTACATTCAGGTTTGGGAAGACAGTGCGTCGTAATCCAACAGCACCGCTGGCGGATCACAAAAACAAATGGGAAAGCACCGGACTCATGGAAGATTACTATGTGGTTGGGGTCACTGCCATTCCATATCCAGGCTTTGGAGTGATAATCAACATTGTCTCCAAGCAGGATATCACGTACCATGTCACAATTGGCGATATCCCGCATTGCATATGCCCGGATTTCACGAAAATGTCATCTCATGCATCGGGAAAAAAAGGAAAATGGGGTATTGTAAACATCTTTATTATGTGTTTAGATTTTTGTGCAAGGTGGATTACGAGAGTGACAAGTTCATTCATGCACCTACATATACATATAATGAGGTCATGCAACTACTTGAACTTGCTGATATTGTAAAATGTGAGTAGTATTGCAAATGTTCGATTAAGCAACATATATTTGAATGTCAATAAATGGCATGTTTTGGTTTGGATTATTATAACAAAAATTAGTTATGGATTGAAAGTCTTTCAAATGATTCAGTAACTTCAATTCTATTTAGACTACGATCCAACCGTGAGCGGTTTGATTGAATCACACAGATAAATAATAACAAGTTTCTAAAAATAAAAAATAATCAACAAGATTCTACGCACATCCGCGTAGTAACCTCTTCTTGGTATCCGCCTATAGATTATTCCTACTTTATCATTAGCTCAATTTGGGATAGCACCAGTCAATGTAACCAACCGGATTCAAACCCGGGTTGATCCAGACCTAATACTAGTCTCTTACACAACTCGTATCTACAGGCGGATGTCTCAAAATCTAGTAGCTACCTACATATTGACTATTTCTAATATATAATTTCCTTGCTTTTGTAGATTGTGGGCCTTAACTGAGCCCGTGAGCGGTTTGAGTGGTTCACAATTATGACACCTACATATACGTATAATGAGGTTATGCACTTACTTGAACTTGTTGGTGTTGTGAAATGTGAGTAGTTGTACAAGTGTGGGTTGTAACTACATGTATAAGGATGTCAATAAATGACATGTATTGGTTTGGATTATTATAATAAAAATCAGCAATGGATTGAAAGTGTTTAAAATGATCCATGGCAATAGGGTCCTTTCACGTGTGCTTCATTTTAAATACTGGCAATTTACAATTGAAAATATGCAATTAATTTGTTAAAATTATGGTTATGTACCCTAAGCCTGTATGTCTTTACTAAATTTGGAGTCATTGCTCATATGTTACTGCTCATTGCTCATGTGTTACTGCTCACCGCTCACCGCTCACTGCTCATCGCTCATAAGATAGCTTCCCTCCTTGCACAACTACTCACATTCTACAACACCAACAAGTTCAAGTAGGTGCATAACCTCATTATACGTATATGTAGGTGCCATAATTGTGAGGCATTCAAACCGCTCACGGGTTGAGTTAAGGCCCAGAATCTATAAAAGAAAGGAAATTAGATATTAGAAATAGTCAATATGTAGATAGCTACTAAGTTTTGAGACATCCACCTGTGGATGCGAGTTGTGTAAGAGACTGGTATTAGGTCTGGATCAACCCGGGTTCGAATCCGGTTGGTTACATTGACTGGTGCTATCCCAAATTGAGCTAGTGATAAAACAAGAATAATCTATAGGCGGATACCAAGAAGACGTTACTACGCGGATGTGCGTAGAATCTTCTTAAATATTTTGTATTTTTAGGAACTTGTTATTATTTATCCGTTTGAATCAATCAAACCGCTCACAGTTGGGTCGTAGTCTAAATAGAAATGAAGTTACTGAATCATTTGAAATACTTTCAGTTCATTGCTAATTTTTATTATAATAATCCAAACCAAAACATGTCACTTATTGACATTCAAATATATATTGATGAATAGAACACTTGCAATACTACTCACATTCTACAATACCAACAAGTTCAAATAGTCGCATGACCTCATTATAAGTATATGTAGGTGCATGAATGAACTTGTCACTCTCGTAATCCACCTTGCACAAAAATCTAAACACATAATAAATATGTTTACAATACACCCATTTTCTTTTATTTTCCAATGCATGAGAGGTCATTTTCGTGAAATCCGGGCATGTGCAATGCGGGATATCGCCAATTGTGACATGGTAGGTGATATCCTGCTTGGAGACAATGTTGATTATCACTCCAAAGCCTGGATATGGAATGGCAGTGACCCCAATCATATAGTAACCTTCCATGAGTCTGGCGCTCTCTCATTTGTTTTTGTGATCCATCAACGGTGTTGTTGGATTATGACGCATTGTCTTCCCAAACCTGAATGTAGGGTGGGCGTCCGGGTTTGGTGGCATACAAAAATGCGAGCGAGAGATGGGGAGAGTTGCGATTGTTGAAAACCTACGACGAGGGAACAATGCCTCCCTCTGCTGTAGTTGAAATCCAACATCTTTAAGTGCCAAAACCTCCTCTCTCAATAGATTGGTACTTATCTTCACCGGCCACGTGTTGGGTACTATAGGCCAATCCAACACATATTTCTTCTTACTGCCACTCACACAACGTTTGATGTCGTCAGGGTAAAACCAAAATTCATACTCCACATTGTTGGGAGAGCGAAATTCCTTCCTGAGTCCTTTGTATGTTGGAGCAGGTGTGCCATGTTTCCCAGTCCCGACTTTGGCATTGCACATAGTCCCTGTAATGGCTTGCAGTTCCTAACATCGTTTGGCTAAGTTGGATGGCAATCTTGCAATGTGAGTATGAGCCACAACATGAATTGCAAAATTCAACGATTCCTCTATGCGTTGACGAGTTTCTTGGGTGTTGGGACGATGAATGGAATAATTCACTTTGTCAGATCGATGAGAGTCATAATCAACACCCGGTGGTAGGTTGAGTTTGCGTTTGGTGGATCCAAAGAGCTCTGACCCTTCCAATGCACAATCTCTAGTGTTAACGTCTTCTGCCCTTGGATAACATTTCATGGCATCAGCCAACATTTTTGGATCTCCACACTTGGCAGCCGTTTTGAGTTTAAGGATGCCGAATCAGGACCTTTACCATCAGACCTCCCTTTAAACCATATCTGGTAATTTGCAATTTGCATGAAGGCACGGATCATGTCGTCCACTGTAGCTTCAGATAAACAAGTCATCTTGTTGCCGGACTGTTGGGGCCATTTGTTGTGTATAGTCTCTGCAAGGTTGCATGTTGGCATTTCCGTACGTTCTTCTATTGTCATATCCTATGGACAACACACAAATATGAGGATAAGAAAAATATAAGATATATATAACAATGGAAGAAAAATGAATGACATTGAATAATGAATTTTGATATGTACTTACAAATAGCATATAACCATCCCATTGTCTATAACGAAAGTGCCAAAAACCCAACCACTCTAAAAGCCCAAGGATGTTTTTTTTCCGATGTAGCTCCGGATGACAACCACCAAGAACGAATCACATGATATTTAGTCTCGGCGTCATCCATTGTTTTCGCGTCTTTGTAATCCTTGCATATTTGCTTGTGTTGAAACTGCAAGGATGGTTTGATATACTTTTGGGTCACTTTATCCAAGCTCGCAGATCAATAGAAAAGACATGTACGCTCACGTGCAATCATGAATAGACTTGGGTCACCATCCCCGTAAATCGTCCTCACTGCATTTCAATTAGCTTGAGCACTATCAGCCATAAACCCTTTGAAATTTATATTTGGTATACTATTTTTTGCCATGACATAATTCAAATTCTTCCAAAATAGAATTTGTGCTACACCATCTTCAGATTGTATGTCACAACACGCAATGGTTAATACTTTACAGTATCGACTGTCGTACACATGGCAAGTCATTGTCGTCTAGTCTTTCAAACGTTTGACATGGTCAAACATAATTCATGAATTCTCCATATTCTCCCAACTTGCATCTTCTTCAAAAGTTCTACACCACTACTTCGAAGGTCTACAAACATCTTTAAAAAAAACATTTTATTTTTTTATTGCCCTGGGAACCGACTACCATAGACGAACTTAAAAGCAGAGTGGTCTTTAAGTGTCATAATACTCTCCATAGTTCCCATTCCATTACGCAAAAAAACGCTTTGATCCAGATACAAAATTATGATAATTTTGGGGACGCAAGAATGCTGAATTTGTCCATGACCACCTCTAAAGATGAACCAACCAAATAATGGTTTTCGCCAGTATCGGAAGATTTGATAAGGTAATCGGCCAGAAATTGTTTGCTCGCTGTTATAACTATGGCAGAATTCTTTTGCTATGGATGTTTTCAATACTTCATTTGCAACGCATTGGTATGCCATGTCCAATGATTTACAGCATGTGTCATTACCCACACGATGATCATGTACACCAAGATGAATGCAAGCCGTGGACATTGCAACAAATGTGGAGTGAATGTATATTATTCGAGCATGATACAAAGCAATGCACACAGGTATGGAACGATATACCTTACACTCAATAGTGGACCTAGTAGGGAGAACATTACCCACAACAAATGGGAAAGAAGTTGAACCAGCCCATTCAGTGTTGTTCCGGAAACCCCCATTGCGATGCATGTAATCACAATAGTCATTAGGAGATTGGATATGACCTGCACAAGTAGACTACTGAAAGGATAATCCAAAATCATTTTGGATATTTGTGGTTTTGGTGGTACACCAAGGGTGTCCGTCGCACATCTTGTCCATGCCGTTCTGTTTGTTTATCTTGTTCGAAAGCTTCATATAGTTGATTGTATTATTTTTATTTTTATTATATATATATATATATATATTTAGTTGGATTATGATGGGTATTAACACATCTATGTTGTTATGTGCTAGCAAGGTGATGTTGGCGATTTTGTTATGAAGAACCAAAATTTGTAGCAAGTCCATGACCTCCACGAAGACACCCTATCTATGCTGACACCATGGCTTCCGTTTGGAGTTCATAAATTTAGAAGCCAAATTATGATTAACATCCATGAAATGCATATTGTTGAGAGTGGACAATGTAGTACAAAGAGAAGTTGAATGCATTTAAATGCAAAAGAACGTCATTTATCCATGTTAATAGTGGTGACTCCAGTGGAAGGTTGGAAAAAAAATAGGCAAAAAAATAGCTTTTATTTTTTAAATAAGAAACAATTGTCAAGGGCTAGAATGAATAGACGTGTTCCTCGAATGACAGGAGTGGACCTATTATGTACAATAAGAAATTTGACGTACGAAGATATTGTGGCATGCGAAATGATAACGGAAAATGTCTTCGAACATCAAGCTCCTACATGTGAAGTTCAACCATATATCGTCTCTGAATGTAATGAGGACGATGAAGGGGATGAAGATTATGACAAAGGCAACGACGAAGAACAAGCCACACAATACGAAAAAGAATAAGAATCTTCTGAGGCGGAGATGGAGGTAGGTTGTACGAACGAAATCGTAAGAAAATAACTTTAAAATCAAAATAAATTTGGAGATATATAATGTATACTATATTGTGCACGCCAAGAATACGATTCCAACGGTATATAGCATGAACAAAATGATTTTGTTTTGCATGTTTTAGAGCCAAAAAATAATTAGAGCATCTTAGATTCTTCTAAAATCTTCAAAAAATGAAGATTTTATGCAGAAAGTCTAACCATATTAATTTCAATAGACTTTGACGATTTATGTAAAATTGATATCATCTCCAAAAAATTTGAAAAAATATTGGAGTAAATAGCAAGGCTATAATCTATGCACTTGATTTTTTGTGGAAATAAATTAGAATATTTGAAAAAGTTATAACAACTCCGGAAAGCGACTCAAATCAAGGTGCATTTCTCTTCCAAATGGGTAGCCGTTAATGGCCACCATTTCTATGATGCCAACTTTTGTGTTCTAGTTTAGGCTGGCTGTCAACGGCCACCCTTTGTATGATGCTAACTTCTATGTTCTAGTTTAGGGCAGTCGTTAACGGCCACTCCTTCTTGGGTTTCAGACTTCATTTAATAATATAATTTCTTTGAAATAAAATCACATATATACATATATTTCTTATGTCCGTCCCATCTAAAAGTGTGGCCGTTAACGGCCACCCTTGGTTGCATCTCATATTTATTGGTATATGTGTTTTTCCTTTCATGTATACACTCATTTCCGTCATTTTTTGTCTTTTAACAAGGGTAGCCGTTAACGGCCACCCTTATTGAAATTTCAGATTCTTTTCTATATGTGTTTCCTTCTTCATGTATACATTCATTTCTTTATTTTTATTTTCTTCAACAAGGGTGGCTCTTAACGGCCACCCTTATTCAAATTTCATATTATTTTCTATATGTGTTTATTTCTTCATGTATACACTCATTTCCTTAATGTTTTATCCTCCAACAAGGATGGCCGTTAACGGCCACCCCTATTGAAATTTCAAATTCTTTTGTATATGTGGTTTTTCCTTATGTATATTCTCGCTTTGATAAATGTTTTTGCATATTATTTTAGTTTGCATATGTGATTTCTTTCATATGTATGTATTTATTTTAATTTGTTTTTATCTTTCATATGGGTGATATTTTTTGTGCTTTAGATATGGAAGTTGTACGTCTTTCTGAAGATCAATTGGAGTTGCAATTGCATGCATTTTTCAAGTAAGAAACTATCAACACATCTTCCCGTTTTGAATGAATGAGGTATCAACCAAGGATGAGAATCCTGAGATGACTAAAAAGAAATTTTGGATGTTAGCAAATTCGGCAATGGATACATCTATGAAGATTAAGTGGCTTGAGAGGTGGAACAGTTCACCTGGTCTTCGTGAGGCTCTCAAGTTTCCGAAACCAGAATTTAATGATATAGATTTTCCTAAGTGTCTTCATAAAGCTACTTGCTGGGCTCATGTGACAATTTGTTGTCTATGTTTTTTATTTTATTTTAATAATTTTCAATCATTCAATTTTTCTAATCTTTATTTTGTATATGGCAGTTGGCTATTGAGACCGAGAACCTCTTTGATGATGTTGTGGCTGATATGCATGTGTCCATCAACTATCTTCCAAATGGTATAGATCCTTTGTCCATTATTTTTTATTATGTGGAGGCAATGCGCATATCATTGTAGGATATTGCATTTTTTTCGTGAATTCGGTGTAGACTCGGGGGGTGCACTGTACTAAACATGTACGAGTATACGTGAGTGCACAAGAGGGGTATTGATTTGGACCTTGCCGTATTACGTATACATATGGTATACATGTTATAATTTATAGTTACGTACATATATGGAAGGCCTTTAAAAAGTATACAATAATTGTACTTGTATGGTACTGTTACTATACTACATATCATAAGTTTTCATATTGGATGAAATTATGATTAACTAGGATTAACGATTTTCATTAGCAACCTTATAGGGCAGGAATGCTATCTTGTGAGCGGTGAGCGGTGAGCAGTGAGCCGTGAGCAGAAAATTTGAATTTTTATTCTTCAAATTTTTGAATTTTTTTCAAATGGCCCAATTTAAATAGTCATCATCTAGACATTAAAGTGGTTAATAAGGGTTTAGGGGGTTTAGAGTTTAGGGTTTTAGGGTTTTAGGGTTTTGGGTTTTGGGGTTTAGGGGTTTTGGGTTTTGGGTTTTGGGGTTTAGGGTTTAGAGTCCTACTTGGTGTAAGAATTAAGTCAAATATTCTGATTTTTTTTTTAAATTTCAAATTTTCTGCTCACCACTCGCCGCTCGCCGCTCACAAGATAGCGTCGCTGCCTTATAGGGTAGTATGAACCATGTACAAGGTGTCGAGGTAATATCGGGGAAAGAGGCAGTATTAGGGTTTTGAAATGATTCGTTCAGCTCAAAGTAACAAGGAGATTGGTTTATGTTGGTATCAAAAAGGGGCTAATAACAAGTGGACATATGATCTTACTAATCATTTGAGGGTAGACTTAGAGACAATAATTGCATTGGCTATAATGACATATATTGGTGAATCAAATGTTTATGAGTTACATCCGGGAGATGAAAAAGTTTTCAACGACTTTGTTGATGATAGCTAGGATATTTTGTTATACATATTATAGGGGTTGATTATTGTTCAAAAGTATATTTGTATACTTATGTTAATGACTATATATGAATGGATGTTTTTTTGTGTATACATATTGTCACTTGTATATTTATTGTTGCAATTGTATGTGTATTACTTCATTTCACAAAAAATAACTTGTATATAGGGGGTTTTTAGAGTATGCAGTGAACGCACGTGATTCTAGGTTTTAATGACAGGTGCACCCCCCGAGGGTGTAGATAAGGAAGTTCACAAAAACCATAACATTGACAAGCAATTTAATTTCAATCCGGCCTGCAAAGGGTGTTTTATAGGTACTTCAAATATGTCATATTTCTTGCTAAAGCCATTTCCAAATCTCCCACTTTTTTGGCTAATTAATTGGATATCGAAAGTGAAGAATGCATGTTCACAGAGGGGGTCATGAAATCTTGGGATCCTATGTATTTTGAAAAATGTAGGTGGTATTTGGATTGTCCTCTTAAATCACCTCTCATTTTTTATATTGCCCTTCGAGATTCTATTCAACCCGCTCTCAATGATGCAACTAAAATTGCTCCCTCCATAATGGATGAGGATGTAGCCAAGATGCCATAAAAAAAAAGTCTAAGCCTAAATGACCAATCCTCTTAATTCATGATAGCGATCACGATGCTCCAATTTAAAGCAGTCTCAACAACCTTCTAGTAACTGAACCGTCTTCTTCAAATCTAGAGGCAATGTTTCATACTTCAAAGCGGCAGAAAACAACCCATTTTCCTACCTTCGATATGCCTCCCAAGCTTAGAGGTATGATGGATATCTTGCCTCCTTTATCCACAAATCATACATCTTCGGATTTAATCTTGAATGATTCTTTTGTGAGGGTTATCGAAGATAAGAAGCAAACACGTACATTTCGTGCACCATATGCCGACATTGTGGCTTTATTTCGTACACCAAAGGTGAGTTCATTTTATTTTACAGTTTTTAATTTATTTCATGTTTTATAAAGTTTCATTCATATTTCATCAAGTTATTTTATTGTTTGTTTTCAATTGTTGTCTTCATTAATGAATTGTAATATTTATATTTTATCTTTGTAGGTTGGTGAAGATAGACAATTTTTTTTTAATGGCCAATTGCAAAAGAAACATGTTGTGGGCCTCATTATTGCAGATTACCCAGATGGTCTCGGGTTTTAGGTATCTCGGATTCACCATCTCAAATTTTCCCTTGGAATGCCAACATTCCAATTTTTTCAACATATTGATGGCATTTGCTCTTACCTATCTTCATGATAATGGAGCATTTCTTTTGTTTTAACCTGGCAGTTCTGCGGTGAAGAGAGAAGTGGTAGAATTCTTCAAGAACTATAAGTTCAAAATCAAGGATGAGTGGACTATCATTAATTGCTTGCACTTGGCAAATCCTATGAATCTGTCCAAAAATGTAAGTAGCAATCATGGCATTTCATTTGGATTGGTTCAATTTTGAATTTGTTTTTATGTGGTATATATTTTTAATTTTTAATTTTATTTTGGCTTTCAGACTTTGAAGTTCAAGGCTTTGTTATTGGTTCGATTATTTTCATTTTCCATTGCGAGGCAACCTCAAGAACTTCTGATCACCATGAATCCTTGAATTCCAGAGGTCGATTTAGCCACAGATGACGTTTTCTTCAACTCTATTACTACGGAAACTCAATTATGTAGACAAAGAGATGGCAAGCCATGGAGGGATGCAAAGGAGATGTTTGAAGTTTTAATGAAGTTATTTGTTCATGGTTTGAGTCATGTAGGCGGTATTGTGGCAGACATGACTGCTTCTACATGTATTGTATTTTACAGTATCCAATTATTAGTTCATATGTTTTTTAATTCATACTTCAATGTTCGTATTTTCCTAATTAATATTGTGCTTCATCCAGGTTCTCCTATTAGAGCGGCTCATTCATCCAATCGTCATATTCTAGCATTAGAAAGTGATGCCGAACTCTTTGATGAGGTACTAAAGCCTCTTCAAACACGTACAACTGATATCTCATGCGATGGTATGGACTTTGATAATGATACTCCAATAGAAGACGCCGCACTACTTAACTTATGTGAGTAAGTTTTTTCCTTGTTTTTTTTTCAACAACTTCAGTTACAAATTCTGGATTTTATATTCTAATTTGTTGTTACATATTCTAATACATGATTTGTTGTTTGCAGTTGGATGAATCCATCGCCGATACAAACCTCGTCATTTTATCGGCACCGTGGATTATTGAAAAGCCCCTCCCTTAGTCCTCATAGCCTTATGAGCCCAAAATGAGTGCTCATATTTGTTTTATGTTTAGAATTTGTTTAGAATTGCATTTGGAGTGTTATTGAAACAATCAAAAGTATAAAAAGAATGAGGATTGGTGTGGTTTATGTTTTAGGCTTTAAGCCTATTTTGTGTGGTTAAGTAGAAGCTTAGCAACAATAAGGAGTGTTTTGGTTGAGTGGGTAGTGTTTGAGGAAGCAAGGGTAAGGTCCTTTGATTTAAATGTTTGTGTTAGAACATACTCTTGTTGGTTTAAAGGGTGAAGGTTAGTGGATAGGATAAGGTCCTACTAAGTAGGGGAATGTGAAGGGGCTTGTGGCCTTGGGTGCCCTCTCCTCCTCCTTCTCTTCTCTCTCTCTCCTTCTCCTCTCTTCTTTAGGATTTTGAGCTCTTAGAGTTAGAAAACATGTGTGAATTAGGAAGATGTTATTAGGGGATTTAGTGTGATTAGGTAGGAGTATTAGTAAGAGGGTCTTGTGGAAATTAGTGAGGCAAGTAGGGGATTAATGTGGCTAATTAGGATTCGAATATTTGGCTAGTATAACGAGGCAGCTGCAAGCAGCTGGACAACCAAGGTAGCTGATATCCGAGGCAGCCAAGCAGCTGGACAGTTTAAGATAGTTGATATCCGAGGCTGCAAGCAGCTGGACAGTTTAAGGGAGCTGATACCCTAGGCTGCAAGCAGCTGGACAACCAAGGTAGCTGATATCCGAGGCAGCCAAGCAGCTGGACAGTTTAAGGTAGCTGATATCCGAGGCTGCAAGCAGCTGGACAACCAAGGTAGCTGATATCCGAGGCAGCCAAGCAGCTGGACAGTTTAAGGTAGCTGATATCCGAGGCTGCAAGCAACTGGACAATTTAAGGGAGCTGATACCCTAGGCAGCTGCAAGCAGCTGGACAGTTAAGGTAGCTGATATCCGAGGCTGCAAGCAGCTGGACAACCAAAGTAGCTGATATCCGAGGCTGCAAGCAGCTGGACAATTTAGGGTAGTTGATATCCGAGGCAGCCAAGCAGCTGGACAGTTTAAGGGAGCTGATACCCTAGGCAGCTGCAAGCAGCTGGACAGTTAAGGTAGTTGATATCCGAGGCAGCCAAACAGCTGGACAATCCAAGGTAGCTGATATCTGAGGCAGCTGCAAGCAACTGTACATGGGGAGGCCGTGGTGCCACATTAAACTTGGCAATAGATAGTTAATTAGGTTTACACTTAACATTAGTTAAGTATTTAGTTCGTTGGCAAGCTAGTAGACAAGAAGTATTGTATGGTAGAATTCGCAGTTGAATTTAGGTGCGAATTATATTAAGGAGTAATAGGGGGTGTTATGATTGTGATAATAGAGAAGAGCTTTTGTCAACGCTTATAATATTATCATGGAATGGACTGGTGTGCAATGATTGATGGGAATTGTAATGAAGTCTCACGAATTTGGTAAAAATGGAGTATGGAAACATGAATGTGATACCCATTCCCTCACCCGGACTAGGACGCTTAAAGGTGGGTGGTTTGGCCTCACAAACCTCCCTGTGTATGTTGAGGCTTGAGCTGAAGCTTATGCTAATGTTTCATTTATTTCATCTTCAATTTCACCTTCACCTCGTAGATATTACGATATTAGAGTATGTGCTTATTTTAAACTCAGTGCATCTGAGTCTGACGATATTTAAGTTTGTATTCATGATTTGATTTTTGATTTTTGATATTTGATTTCCAAGAATTTCAACAATTTAAACCTACTGCCCGATTTATATCTACAATCCACTTTTGTTGTTATTTATGTTTTGGACTTCGTAAATGTCACCCTCATGATGGTGTTATGATGTATTCAAATTTTACATTCATGTGTATTATAGTGAGAAATTCTAACATGCTACACTTGTTTTCAACATGAATTTGCTTACATATTGTCTCCAATTATATTATTATTATCTCAACAGTTGAATGTATATTAGTTCATTTTTAGTACAAAATTGTTATAGCAACATTCTCATTTGTTGTTCATTTGGACTATAGACCTTTACATGTAATTCTATAGTCATAGGTCCCCAACCGATTTACAAACCATAACCGGGAAAAAATTGAAGGCTCACAGGTTCACGCTCGCATGCTCACATACTAGCAACCCCAAGTCGTGTACATATTGGTCTTTTTCATTGCTCACTACTTGAAATCTAGCATTCGTATTGTTTGTCCTCCCCAATCTTCTTATTATTGAACCCTAAAAAATAATTTCTTTAGGCCACGGTTATAGGATACTAGGGGTCTTATTACCAAATATTTTGTTTTCTTCCCCGCTCACAAATTACCGCTCATCACTCATCGCTCACTGCTCACCTCTCACGAGATAACACTCCCCAAAAATAGACTACCTACCACTCACCTAGGTGGCACAGCCAAGGGTGGCACCCAAGGGGTTCGAACCTTACACCTAGTGACACCCACACATGTGCCTTAACCACTAAGTCATCACATCATACATGACATATGTGGAGTGCTTCAAACCTTTCTAGACTAAGGCCACTATTTTCTCTCTACTACCTAATTGATGTATATATTTACAGTAAATAAATAAATAAATATTATAAATATTAATATATAATATTATACATATTAATATATAATATTATACTATTATATATATACATATTAATATATACATATATATAATATTAAATATGAACTAATATAATATTTATAATATTTACACACCTTTGAATTCGTAATTATTTCCACACCTATACACTTACAAGTCTATAAATTGAATCCATAAATTGCAAACGATTCAAAAGATTATAGAATATTCCAAAATATTCCACATTTACTAAAAATTTGTTGATTTGGTCATTGTACTATTCATATCAACAAAAAAGTAGGCAGCAAACTGTTGATTTTTACAAAAATTCAAAAATCAGTGAAATTGGTCATTGCAGTGCCCAGATTACCATAAATCTTTTGATTTTTTGTTGATTTGGTCATGATTTTCTAGTAGTGGTATATTGTTTGTTTTTTTCCCTCCTATATTTCTCTTGCCACCAATGATGCGTTGTTTTGTATTTGCACAATTTTTTTCGTTTTGCTTCAAATGGACATAGCATAACATAGCCATCCCTTCTTTTTCTTGCTCATCTCCGAAGGGATCGGAGCATAGCGTTGCGGCTCCCCATCGCTCCTCTCCCATAAGCGTGGGAGACAACGTGGTTGCCCCCCACCCCTTGATTTTACCCACCCCACCTTTGTCGCCTAAAACTTGGTTCCTGGTGTCAAATCTCAACATGAACTTTGTCCCCAATCCGTGCATTGTCCTAAGGTCCCCATGGTGCCTTTCTGCAAGCCCAAAAACACGAACTACAATGGCCCCCCTACGTACATAAAAAAAAGCTTGTGTACCTCCGGCTGTGGCTTTAGCGTTTCCTACAGATCGTCCAATCGAGATAGTGGTGATCGTGTGGAGCTTCATGAAATCCGAGAAAACCCAAGCAGTCGGGGAGTTCATCTTCAAGGGCCTTAAACCCCTTGCTTGTTCCTAAGACATGAGTCTTGTAAAAGTTTATAAACCCCCGACAACAAGGTCATCAGGAAGCCCAACAACCTTGTCGTGAATCAATATCTTAAGGTCTTGAAGCCGATTATCTAGGACCGGCATCCCTCTATGGTCGGATGTCCCTACAACGTTCATCCCACCCTTGACAACATGTTGATGATGGACGACAACGCTTCCAAAAACATTTTGAACCCAACATCCAACTTCATAGTTTGCCCTACATGAACAGTCGGGAAGGTCCAAAACTACTTATTGTTAGACCTCATTGAATACCTTCAAACGATCGTGGGAAATAGACTACCCGTGCCCCAGTTCCTAAGTTGTAATCCAATAGGTAAGAGATACATGATACTGAGGGATTATTTGTACAGAGAGTTGTATGCTCACGCAAAATATAAGAAGCTAATTTGAGACACATGATGTGCCCTTTGTATAAATATGCTTCAATGTATATCGATTTTCACATGCTTCGTCTCCCTTTCCTTGGGTTATGTTTGTTTTTATTTTGGCATCGTGTTTAGAGCCCTTGCTTGAGGTCATAAGTGACTCAAACTTGAGAGGCTTCTTCTATGAGACCGTTTATGATGCCACATCCACCACTGACTACTCCAAGGAACCTCTTGATGCCGACGTCGTCGACAGCCCCCGACCCAAGCAAAGATGCCAACAATCTCCGTCTCTGTCACCACTTAAGGGCACATAGCACAACTGCATCTAGGCGTCCCACTCTTGGCCCGGTGATAGTATTCCACCTCAATGGCGGCTGCGGATGGACGCTCGACATGGAAATTGTGAACCCCTCCTTATTCCTTTGCAGAACGCTTTGCCCTTCCACGCCAACTTGGACGCAAACGCCCATCTGTGAGCCCAAAAGCATGTGCCCACATGTGTTTTAAGCTTGGAAATGATTAAGGTTTGAGTTTGGATTTATTATTACTTTATCAAAACATAAAAATAGTGAGTATCTCTAGTGTAATTGGAATTAGAGGCGAGGTTAGAGGATTAACATTGTGGCGTTTGAATGGGGGGGGGGGGAATTGAATTAGAGGTTAGGCAATAGTTTTGATTTAGGCTTGGTAGCCTTAAGGGAGATAGTTGGGTTTGATTGAGGTTAATTGGGCGCCACGAGTGTTCGTTTAAGGGTAAGGGGGGGGGGGGGTTGTCACCCTAGTAAAATCCGGACCAGGGGACCGGTTGGCAGTTGGGAGGCCCTTGGCCGTCTCACCCTCTCTCTCTCAACTTCTCTCGTCTCGGGGAGGGTTTGGTTGGAAACAGGGGACGAGGAGCGGGGCCATCAGGGGGGCTAAGCCTGTGGGAATTGATGAGTGAGGATCTGGGTGGTGCTTCCCATTGGCACCTCAGGGAGAAGGCGAGGACATGGAATGAGCATGAAGGCGGCTGGCTAGTTGGAGGCAACCTCAATGCGAGGCAGGCAGAGAGGTTGAAGGGGAGGAAAAAGGAAGGGCAGCAGCCTCGGTGGCGGGAGCAGGAAGCTCGGAAGAATGCTGGGAATCGGAACAGAGGGGATGATTGAGCGTTCGCCCAGCCACAGGGTATCTGAATCCACCAGGGCGGATGAATGAGGCAGCGCAGCGAGAGTTGCCTGACCCAACATCAAAATGTTGTGTTATTAAGGAGCTGGAAGGCGAGTAATGAGGACGTAATCGGAATTGGGAGATGATGTGCAGGAGAA
>CATNTY010000052.1:0-25292 GCA_950295325.1 Polytrichum commune
GGAAGAGGCGCCTACAAGCGCGGACGATACGGAGACCGATATCCGCGGACGTGTCCCGGTCCAACCCCGCCGGTCATGGCTACAGTAGGTACCCGGTTCTCAGCCGGTTCCATGTGCGCTATTCTCCCTTCACCTCTCGTGTGTCGTTTCTTTACTTGGCATGCTGCTTTTCTTCCCATGGAATCGGGTAAGGTTAAATGGGTCGAGTGAAGAATATCACATCCGAGTCCCATGCCCACATAGCATTTATCCATGTGTTTAGAATCGGTTTCCCCTAAGTAAATGGTCATTTTACACATGTGATCAACGGCCATGAGAAACTAAATGATTTAAGGTTTTCATGGTCAATAGTCCGAAGCCATGACCAAGAGAATTCCACATCATTTTTTAAAAGCTCGGGTCCTGGAAAACATTGAAAATGGATGAGATTTCAATGGTTAGTTTTTCTTACTATTTCACTTCTCATGCGGTTAGCATAAGGTGGTTAGCAAATCCAAATTGAGGCTGTAGCCATGTTCCTCGTATTTCGTTTTTGAAGCTCATATGAAATAGCTTATTCATTATCAAATTGCCAATTTTTGTGTTCATTCAGTGGCCATTCAGGTCCTATGATCATGTTCACTGCTGAACCTAGAATGGTTATCATATTTTGAGCACATAGTCCATTTTCTTTTTAACATATCGTTTTTTTATTTATGTTTTTGGAGCCACACCTATCCACATAGCACTCAAATATAAAGTTGTCCAATTACAAGAAGTGGTTGAAATAGGCACTTTTACCTTAAGGGCCATTTACACACATGATCAAAGGCCATGAGAAACAATGATCATGTAGGATCTCCCATGGTCATGGTCAGCAACCTAAAGCCATGACCAAGAGAAATTTACATCACTCCTTAAAAGCCTTGGTTAAAAGTTATAATGCAAAGCGCATTTAGACATGATGTAGTGTTTTACGAAAATCTCCTACAATCGGTGGAGAAGATTATTACTTCAAAATAAACATGTGTTCTAAAAATATTTTATATGCATGGATATTAATAAAAAAAATGGGTTTTCCTCACAAAATTCACCTTCATTTTATGTTAAGACAACTTATGTGAGTTGTCTCGCTGCCAACTTTGGGTGACTGCCATTCCTAGACACGAAGGATAAAATATCATTTCTCATTCATTCTTTGGCATGGTCAATTTTATTCTAGAAGAGTTTATATGAGGCAAAGTGGGACAACCACTCATTTCTCAAACAATGAGGAAGTTTAGAAAGCGGTGGTCATGGTTCGTAGTCACTGATGGAAACATACTTCAACACAAATATAATGAAGAAGGCAACACTACAGTAGTGGGGTTGGGAGAAATCATGACACTTGTCATAAATTTTTGAAAAGAAGAACAATATGGAAACAAAAGGGAGGGAGGAGAGGGGGGGGCACATATCGGTCCCAATAGCAAGGGCAGCATCCCTCTTGCCACTGAATGAATTTTGTTTTTCTTAAAGTTTAAGAATGTTGTTAAAATTTTATCTGTAAATCAACAAACTTTTATTTAAATCTATATTTTGAAAAATATTTTTGAATTTACATGAATGTAAAAGGTACACAAAAAAACACATGTTATGTTATGCTCTTTATTTTTTGATTGTGCACAGGACGGCAGAGGTCCAACTAGTGTCCTATATAATGAGCATAAGGTGTTAAACCATGTGTCATATTCTTAATTGTCATTTTCTTACATGTGATCTTTTTTCTTCTCACAACATTGGGCAAATGGATTGAAAATATTGTATTTGCTTACTTGATTATTCATTTGGTTCCACTAACATGATACAAGATCTATGAAGATGTTCTACATAACAGCCATTAGGTGTTATTGCACATGCACTCTCTTGGACATGTCATATATTTACATATGGTGTTTTCCTTTTCGTGGAATTCGGGAAAATCCAGTGAAATTATCATATGTGCTTATGGGTTTTTTGATTGTTTGCAAACAATCCAAGAACATGTTCATAAGGTCTGGAAGAATGTATTGTATAACGGCCATTGGGTGTTGTTGAATTTACACAATTCTTCATATGTCATCTATTTAAATGTGATATTTTTCATTTTGCATGATCAAATAAATCACCAAATGACAATACAATACGTGCTTCAACATAACCTAAGGTTTATAAGAATGTACTAGACTAGCTTAGACCCATGTTACTCCAACCCAATGACAACAAGACGGAAATGTAAATAAATAGATAAATAGGTAATTTACATAATCACAAAGTAAGAAACTATACCAACAAAACAAAACAAAACAAAACAAAACTTAGAAGTTGCCAAAGAATTTGCAAACTATGAACCCATATTGAAAGTCTGGCAACATCAACAAAATACGATGTGGAGAAGAAGTAGACTATCACCTTCAAGGTTTTATCAATATATGTGGAGTTGATATCTTATCAACCTTTTTTATTACCAATTATTAACCCTTTGGCTTCACTGCGTTGTCCATAGCAATAGGCCAACAAATCGTGGCCAATGTATGTTCAATAGTGCATTACAAGCATCTCTAAGGGGTTGGGGTCAACAGCCTTACAACTAGAGGTGAAGTATGCCTCCAACGCCGTTAGTTTACTTGATAAAATGGCTTTCGTTGTAGTCAACAAGGATAGATATATATTTTAGTTTTGGCTTGCAAAGCTCTATATTGCAGTAACCCTCAATTACATTGCAAAAACATGTCAATCCTCCCACAAAAGCACTTGTTTAATGCGAGCCTATGCCCCACTAGAATGCATCCACAAACCACATGGTTCACAAACACAAAGAAACTAAGAAAAACAAGGGAGCCAACACAAATTAAACACAAGATTGCACATGAGAAAACAAAAAAAAAAACAAAAAAAAACATGATGACATCGTAGAAATACGTGGGCTTGTAATCTCCATGGAGGTGCAAGGTGGTGCAAGGTGGTGCATTGATGGGCGAGCAAGATTGCATTCAAGATCCGCAAACAAATGTGAACATGGCACCAAGGACAACACTCTACTTCCACTTAATCAAAACCCCGCTCCTACCACTACATGGACAAGAATTTACTACTTCGCTCACTTGTAGGGTGCACAAAATGGCCAAAGCCCAACAATGAAGTCCAACAAACCCTAAAACAAAGGCATCAAGGGTGATGAATGTAGTTGGACATGAGCAAACATGGCACGGGAAACATGAATGCTCTCATTTTGAACGTATTGGATTAGTTACGGTGATGTTTTTGGGGCCAAATCATTATGTGAAAAAACTAGATGGTGTTGCTAGACATATCATTTCAAAACCTACATGAGCCAATCTCTTTTCTATTGTGGAGTGCTACTTCATGCAACATGATATTGATAAGAGAGATTATGTTAGATTTGTGTGCTCTAACCAACAATCATACATTGTTAGAGATACTAGTCAAAACTTGTGCCAATCCCACACAACTGCATGTTGGTTGAGCTTGATTTTGTTATTAAATACTAAATACTTTGTTGAATATGATTAGAAGAAAGAAGCAACCCAATTGTCATTTCATACTTGTGAAGTAGATGGCACTCAAGGAAAGTACTATTCACTTTGCAAGGGTGGCCCAATATAAGAGGGGTATGATTCTCGGCACTAGGGGTTTTGCAACACCCTATGGTTAAGTAATGTTTTAAACTACAACCTTTTGCATCCAATGAATTGCATTGGTGATGTGTAAGGCAATGAGTCCTCATCAACACACAATGAAAGAAATCATAATCAATACTTGTAGACACTTGGGCAACATGGGCACATGTGAATTGTGTTGCATTAAGCAAGGGATTTTGTTGCCGTCATTCTCATTTCATGAAGTCACATTGTTTGGTTAGTAAAAAGAAAGCATATATCAAGCTCCGATTGATTAGGTTAAGCATGCACTTTCTTAGATGTACATAAGTTAAGACCATGAGGAAAATAAACATTGGTTGGCAATCAGTCCTGTGACCTCTTTGAAATAGCATTACCTTGTAGGGAGGTCATTATAGACCATGTATTAACAATACTTCGACATTTGCACGAATCACATCATATTCAAGAACCCCCCTTCCCTAGATGTGTAGCCTTTATTGAACAACGCCTAGGAGCAAAGAAATGTTATGAGCACAAAAGAAGTTATTTGGGTAGAGTAATCCAAGGTTGAATAAAGCATAAATTAGATGTAGTGCAAGCCCACCAGTACATGTGTTGCCTGGCATGGGTTAGTAGACTAGTATGTCAGGTATGTTGTAAGGAGTTTAGAGTCGGGAGTCCTCTATTGTTTTCCACCAATGTTCTTTGATTGTAAGAGGTTGATCATGTGACCTATATTCATATCAACCATGTCTAAATATTAAGATCCAAACACTAAGTCTAAGTGTATTGGGCTTATGTTTGTAGGGCCCATGAAATACCCTTAACATGGTAGATTTTGGCATGAATGTATTAAATACAAAAGATGATTGTTCATCTATCGCAAATAAATAAAATGACACAATAAATATGCTTCTTTTATTTCTCAATTTATAGGTATGTTTATGGGTACATGAATACCATGTGATGGAACTTGAAACTTGTGGGGTTATTTTTAAGGTTGATGCTAGAAGTCTAAACTTGACAGTATAAAATATTGGGTTCAAAAATGAGAATTCACAAATCCAACAATGATGACATTTTATACTTGGGAATGCACGTAACATAAGGTCATAAGATAGCTTTGATTTATACTTATAGTAAGAGTATGGTTTTTATTTGAGTAAACTATACCTAACCCTTTAAAGATAGAGGCGTGGATTTATTAAGAGTAAGAGTATGGCTTCTACTTGAGTGAACTATACGAAACTCCTTGAAGAGAGAGGTATGGGGTGAGCTCAGCTTAGAGAGGGCTTCTCTATATAAACTCTAAGGAGGGGCGTATCATGTTCTTCTAATTTCATTTGTGGTTTTCTTGAGCTCAAGAGTTCTCTTAGCAAGACAATTTCTTGTTATTGCTTCATACAAGTTCTTGGTCTTTACATGCACGTTTCTTTGCACATTACATGTTTGGTGTCAAAGCCATGTTTCCTCCTTCATTTTCATTCTTCAAAGCTTGAAGGAGATTTTTTGTTTTCTTATTTTATTTTCTATACGCCTTTCTAGGAAAAGAGTGAGTACATTATGTATTTGAACACATTTATGTTGTGTTGTCATCTAAATGGGCGTACATCCGGGGTATCAAAACAAACATCCATCCGAATATTATTCCACAAGGGGTGCGTTCAACTTTGAAATTAATGTAATTGGTTGGTTTCAATTTGATTGGAGGTTAAATACATATGTATAGTCTTATTTATCCAAGCATTTGTTGGCACTCGGGAGTATTTTCTTTGTTGCATGCTACCTTGGAGCTTATTAGAGGCTACATTGGGAGTTTCTATTTTATTGTTGCATTATAAAGTTGGTGGAACTAGAATGGAAAAAGAATCCATTTATTTTCAATTGTATGTGTTTGCAAGTTTGAATGGAAAATTTGATTTCTTATATCTTTAACATGGATTTAAGTCAATTTGGTCATATTGTCAAAGTTTGGACTTTTAGTATCATGTATTATTAACACAAAATAATTATCCAACTTACAAGAATAGGTAATTTCAAGTGGCTCCATGAAGTTCAATACAAAAACTTATAGGCAAAACCATCGGGAGCGCTCCCGATGTTTTCCCTACGTTGGTTGGCTAGAAGAGTTTGCTAGTCCTAAGTTTCGTCACACTAAGAATGGTTTTTATCTAGTTGCACAATTGTGAATGCTTGGCGAATCCACACAAGGTAGATATTTGTGTCCGGAGGATGAACAAGAAGAAAAACGTAAAAAATAAAAAATAAACATATATGTAAGGGTTGCAAGATTCTATGGGTTTTGTTGCGTGCAATTCCACAATATAGATCTTTGGAATCATCCTCTAGTAAGGTATTCTCTTGAACTACGTCAAGCATGCTTGCCTTTGTTGTGATATATGTTGTTAATGTACAAAAACAAAGTTTTAGCTTACAAGGCATTAGGGAAATGGATTATCTATATGCTCAACAACAAACTTTTTAATACGTGACACAATCATCCAAATTTTCACGGTAAGTTTTATGCACCAAACAACCACTCTCTCAAATTTTAATATACTTTCTTATACCGCCACGAGTCCCATCATTTTTTTTATTTGCATTATGAGCATCCTCAACAATCACTTCTTTGTCTCTGTGAAGTATAGGGAGAACATGGTCCCAAAGAGACCTAATTTGGAGAGCGGTTGGTTCAACTTTGGAAATAAGTGGTGACCGCGATGATCATCCTTCCACATGCAAACCATATTGTTGTTTGCAACAACCACTATGGATCAAGTGCATTTTTTTTTGTTGTTGTTGAAATACATGCCATTCATCGTTGTTTACGAAGAACATGAAAATATGCATTTTCTTCAACCCTACGAGCTTCTTAGCATAAAATCATAATGAAAGACTGAAATCAACAACCTCCTAAATCAAATTTGGAATTAAAAATGAAGTTGTGATTCCATTAAAAACTCATGGAGTTAACAAGAACAAACTTGTTCATTGTTTTGAGTTGTTTGGACAAGTAGTTGTAATATTTGTCTATGTCTTCATGAGCGTGACCAACGAGTAGGAATCCAACATGTATCTTTTGGAAAACCTTTCAACCCATCAACATAGATAAAAACGCCGTAGCGTGTTGATTTTTATTGTCCCTAGCCGAATTTTCTAGTTGTAAATATAAATTTTTTGGTTGAAGTCGGCCAACATCTAGATCATTAGTTGCTCGTGGAATTGAAGAATGAAATTTGGAGGCCAAATTGGGAACACATTGAAAAACATGATGTTGTAGTCTCCATCAAGAGATCTCATGAGCTATCCATATAATTTGTAGCAGAGCTTACAATGATTAACATTTGGGTCCAACAAAATGCACCGGGAGGTCTCCTAATGCTCATGGATGGAAGAAAATAAATCTCAATAGAATAATAGAATAATTGCTCACTTAGATTTGCCCATAAAAGTATTTCAAAGTAATCGTTCAATGGCGGATCATCAAACAACTTCTTGAAATTACACACATGAGATTTTCCCAATGCATGAAGGCACCTCGCCAAAGACGATAGTGAAGTTCAAAGCTTTAGGGCACAAATTAGTTGTGGAATGAGCATAAGTGATGTCACTATGATCATAATTGACCATGTTGACAAGGCATACATGTAGCTGGAACAATCCCACAAGTGGTTTTTTTTGTCACCCACAGACAAGGAATAGTTGTTTTTTAGGGGTCCATTCTATCATGGATGATTGCTAAAACTTCGCTCAAATCGATTTTGGACTCGTGGCACCATGCATGGTATAGATTACAGCATGAACCCTAGTTTATGTTGTGTTTTTTAAACTCTTTCTTGAGATTCTCCCTATTTTCACCAACTTTGATGCTCATGTCAATGAGATCTTTGTAGTGTTTGCATTATGTGCACTTAAAAAACTTGAAACCTCCTTCACGGATGTTCATGTTTCAGAAAACATTGCTCTAAAAGAGACCAATGGCCAACTAAAAAACACTTTGAATTCCAAAAGATTTGAAGATCTGCAAATTATATAAATTATAATATATCAATATTTATCAAATAATAAACTCTTATTCTAAGATCAGGAGGGCTCTTGATCCTTGAACTGACTTTAATTAATTTATGTGTAAGCACTTCATAAATAAGACAATGCGAACATTTATCATGTACACATAGATTCTAATTTCTTGGGAGACCTTAATTTGAGGCCTAACACTAATAATATGTCAACAACCTATCCATTATGATGCCTCCCCATGCAAGACATGATTATTTTTGAGGAAGTATAATGCCAATAAATACACCGGCAACATATCATGTTTACATACCATTAGGCTTACTAATTACATGCACAATAAATGTCACATCTACCAATAATGACAATGCTCTTGTGATATGTGCTTGTGGGAGTTATAAATTCCATGAGATGAAGACAATACACTGTAAAGTGCAATTCATTTCATTTTCTTGGCAATAGTTCAATTGAGTTCCACTTCTTGGCAAATAATTTGTTCTTTTAGCTCATTACAAGGTAGAGAGACATGAAATGATCAACATGTGACACTAGATCTAGAGAGAGGAACAAGAAAAAAGATTAGAATGGAGGACATTGCCAGTAGTGACATCGAATAAACTAGCCACAACAGCAACGATATTCAAAAACCTCATAATGTTGCATTGAACATACATAGAATAAATAGTGGGGGAGTATTTGGTTTGTATTTTCAATGGAGAATATGAACAAACCTCTCACGCGCACATAAATGCATAGAGTTAGGCTCTAAAGAATCCACTAAAGGCATTATTTTAGCAATTAAAGGGCCTAAAGAACACAAAGGTGGAAATAAATGAAGGAGATAAATGAAGCAAAGGCTTAGATTCAAACGATTTCAAATTCAACAAGGAGGAAAATAACAACACATACAATGACAAAGATGCAAAGCTCTGCAACGATAATGGAGAGTGTGATGATGTGGACAATATAGAACCAAAGTCATATTCAAATCATTCCACCACTTTGGCATTTTTAGATTCAACTGGTGTTTCACAAATGGGTTGATAAAAATTTCAATAAAGATTGTTTAAATTATAATATAAGCATATCATAAGATTTATTTTGATATATAATAAAGACATCGCGACAACTATTTTGGAGCACAATCTCAATGTTTAATGTGTTGATAGTCTTTAAAAATTTAACTCTCTTGAATAAATGATTAGAATTAAAGTTGAAAATAAAAAACACAATGGAGTTTCCCCAACTTCGTGTATATCGGGAGGACGCCAATGGTTTGTGAATCAATGTTGACAACCACAATACCCAATGCATATTCACTACAAATCTGGGCAAAAAAATTGTATTGCACAAGCTAATTACGTCCACAGTGTTGTAGCATTAGGAGGCCTCCCAATTCTATATTACATATTTTATTACTCATGTACTTATTAGGGCTTACAAATGTTTTCAAAATAGTGTATTCTAAGATTCCTTGGAAAAGCACCCACCCAATATTCAACATCGGGAGGCCTCCCAATGTCAATGTGTTTACCAAACAATTGCATAACTTCAAATATCTACTCACCTCATTAACCTCCTTCTGAACGTCTTGATATCTATTTCTATTGTCTTTGAATTGATGTGGCATTTGATCAACATTGATGCGAACTATCAATTCCTTTGTTGTATGTACGTACTTGAATCATTATGGCCTTGACTTTCACATGCCCTTGTTGTCATGGGTCGAGGATCGCTTGCCATTCTTGTACCTTTGCTTGTAGGCCATGAAAGTGGCTCGAGAGATTCCATGAATATTTCACTAAGCACAAAGACAAATCATTTTACCTTCTACTACTATTCCATGTCTAGATCCCAGACTTATAATCCTACTGAAAATTTTGGTAGCCCATTCCCCCCGTTCCACCAAAGGACTTGCCCCAATATTTACTTAAATAAGTTGGGTGGATGCTTATGGAAACAATTTATAACAATTCTCCAAACAACATTCTTGATCGCTAACAACATGAATGGATCCTACATCAAGAAGACGACTAGGTTTTGAAGAGTTTATATGATTGCAATCATTAATGGAGTTGTTATAGGGAGCTTTTCTCATCACACTGAAGAATTATTTGCTCTTACTAGAAGAAATTTCACATACAAAGTCCTCAACTTCAAAGAGTAGAAGACCATTATCAAAACATGTTTGTGTAAGACACTTGTAGTTTAGTTTTTGGTTACAAACAAAACCTAGGGAAACACTCAGGGAAGACTAAAAAGGTGACTTGTATATCATCTAGGTGTCTCATATAAGTTTGATTAAGGAAAGCACCGGGTACATTAATGGGAAGTACTTGTGGTAGTAAAGGCGGTGTGGGTAATGCTTGTGGTACGATCGGTATTAGTAAGGGTAGAGGTGTTAAAGGGTTTTGAATTGCCTCTACTTGTGAAATGCCTAAAGTTGAACCAAAATATAGTTGTTGAGGTTTAATAGATGATAATGTTTCCTCTTGACCTTTATTGTGTGTAGATTTTGGACTCTCTACATTTGGTTCCGTTTCAGGATTTTCATTTTGCAATTTAATGACAGACCTTAACTAACGCTTTCATCTTTCAACTTTCTTCCTCTGATAGTCTATAGCAATTGCACGATCCTCTCTAGCCTTATCATTGACCACTTTTCTCACTGAGGCTATTTGTGCGTGTGATCTTTCATGTGCAGTTTCCAGTACGGAAATTGCATATGATCATATGTGAACACTCACTACGTTTGCCTTCATCTATTGCATTTCACAATCCATCTTCTCCCATTCA
The DNA here is from genome assembly GCA_950295325.1 of Polytrichum commune. Classification (NCBI taxonomy): domain Eukaryota; kingdom Viridiplantae; phylum Streptophyta; class Polytrichopsida; order Polytrichales; family Polytrichaceae; genus Polytrichum; species Polytrichum commune. The sequence continues at coordinate 10,434 of CATNTY010000052.1, forward strand.
AGCATAATTCTGCAAAATTAACAAAATTCTTGCCCTAAAGTGAAGAATCATAAAAATCTGGAATGTTAACACTTACACACGGATCAAAGGGTCCGTAATAAAACCGAGCGTCAAAAGTAGTAAATTGTCCACCATTCAAAAACCATAACCAAATTTGTTGATTGGAAAAAATTATGCTTTATGTTGGCTATAAATCACGAACATAAATCTAAGGTCCACTTTCAATCTCGGACAACCTTTGTTAGTAATTACTTCATTAAAACCCTCACCATTATTCCAGATATTTTCCAAAATCTTTTCTTGAAGATGCATGGGTAAATTAAGGAAATTGGTTAAGAATCCTTTTGGATAGATTGGATGATTTGGTCCAATATGGATTCCGGCTCCCCAAAATGATGCTTTATAAAAACGGTATAAAGCAACAAACAGATGTGGTCCCTAGTATAACTCATTATCAAGGGTGCTCAATTCTTGTGGTTAAGCTCCCACGGCCACATCCTGAAAATTGACACATTGGTGTTAAAGATAAGACACTCATAAGATATCAGTTTGTGACCCAATTGTACGGGTTAACACTTTTGATTTCAAAATTTCCATAGATTTGGGTTTGAGCTTACGTTTATTCAATTCACAATCCCTTGAATAGAGTCCTAGACCTTTGCAAGTCCAACAAACTATTTGTGGAGGTGACTCTGTTTGATAAGTACTTCAATATGTTTTGTTATGAATAATGCTTTAGCTGGTGTTTTAAGTTGACATTTACAAACTCGGTTGACAATCCTTTCAACAACTTCCTCGAAGCCTATAAGGCTTATCTCTCCCAAGGTAGTCTTGGACATGCCGAAGGGTGTATATTTTAAAGGATAATTTAGTGAATTTTGATGACCTCTAGATTTCCATACTTTGGGTTGATTCATAAAATAGACATTTGGTTGTAACTCTAGGCGCTTGGTTTTTGATATAATTTTGAATTTAAATTATTGCATTTAGATTGTGAATTTAAAAAAAAAATAGTTGTGTACTTATATCCTGACTTTTTGTGTCTCCTAAAGATTTACTTTAAGTTCTTTATTCAAAATCCAAGCCCATCAATATTTCTAATAACCTTATATGCCTAGACTTAAATCGACCGAAGCCTTCATCGGCAACGGCGCCAAATCGTAGTTTAGTTTTTAGTTCCAAACAAAACCCATGGAAGCACTCAGGGATGACTTAAAAGGTGATTTGTATATCATCCAGTTGTCTCATATAAGTTGGATTAAGGAAAACACCAAGTTATTTCATTTTATTTTGGATTAGAACTGACAGTTGGGTTATGGGTAAGGGATAAAAACTTTAAAAAACTCTCCAAGTCAATACATGCATTTGTGATAGTCACTCACCTCACTCTAATTTCCCAGGCAATAGGCTGGCAGTGAGTTCATTTTAATTGGACCAAGTGCGGTGCACAAGCATAGCCACAGCCATAGTCAATGGTCTTGCATGAATAACTCATTTTTGTTTATTTACTGAAGCCAAGGGCACTTCAGTGTAGTCAATAATCTTGTATTAATTAATAAATTTTAGTGGAACTTGAAAATATTGTGTTGTTATCCTTTCGGGTCTCTCTAATTTCTTTAATAACTGACAATTTTAATTGCACAGTCTGACAATGGTCTTTTTACCTGATCTTGGCAAAATCTTGCACCCATAAATCACGACAATAGGCCATACCACAATCAAGTTAATGGAACATGACTAGATCCTTTAATGTACCTTAGGAGATTCAATATTCAATTTATAATACCATCGACTTGGTCGCGACCCACTTAAATATTTCTTTCATTTATTAGGTTGTTGGGTCAATGGTCTAGTACGTTGAAATATCATGTATTCACGTCATCAATCTTGCATGCCTTCTTAGAAATCTCCCCAACCTTAATTGGGAATTATATACTTACCATTGGCGAGTCAATAAGTTGTTTGGTCTCCCCAACCCTTGCTTCTTCCGACTTTGCTTGAACAGTTTGCGACCAAGGGCTGTCCTTTCATCACTTGTCATAAGTTAGAAAAACTACCTAGATACGCTCTGAGATACAAAGACCATAGTCCTCTCAACTGCATGAATTTCTCAACAAGTATCTTAAGTGAAGACTAATTCAGGCACCATGGGCCTTGGCTTGGTCGTTAGGGCTCATGGCCCCCAATGAGGAGGTTGTGGGTTCTATTCCCCATGCCGGCGTGGTGCTCACCACCTTAGTCCACCCAACTATGGTGGGGGGTCCTTGGACCTTATTGTATGGGTACCTCAAAGCCCTTTGGGGGGATACCATGTCCGGTATCTTCAAGGCACTAGTGGCTAGCTAGGAACTAGTATGGTGTGTCACTATAGTGCCCATCCTCGAAAGGGGAGAGTAGTATTGCCCCAATGCCCCCTTGTCTGGTGGGCATCGGGTCATTGACATTACGAACGGACACTTTATTCACGCCGGCCCCTTCAAAGGGACCGGAGTTTCTATCTATTTGAAGACTAATTCATCGAACATTCTCGCCACTGGGATCATTCATAAAAGAGTTTATTGCTTGTGCTAAATTACATTTATGCATGTTATGGTGACATGCGGTAAAAAAAAATCTCTTTTTGACACATGTTGATTGAAAGTTTCAAATCATTTCCCTCAACTCCTTTGTAGCAAATATCATAACCTTATGTTCACTTGAATGTACCGTCATGAAACGAAAAGAGATTGCCTTCACTACTGAGGCCTAAGCTTAAGTGCTTTCATATATCTACGGTTAACTTAATCCTCCACCAATTCAATCACTCCATCAACTTCAATAAAAGACTTCACAATTCCCTCTGCAATTATGAGAAAGGATCCAATTGAATGGACAGACAAACAATCCGGTATGGACCCTCTGCATTAATTAAGAAGAACCGGCGGTTAGTTATGACTGAGCCAGTGGAATTTAAGAGGTAACATATTGAAATTTGCGGCTTCGGGAGAATCACGGATCATCTTAGAGGAATCTATGGAAGATACTTCGAATAAATAAAGCAAACCCATAAGATGTCAACATGTAAACCGGTTGGATTTAGAATCACTAAGAGCTTGACCAACGATTTTTTTTTAAAAAAAAAAAAAAACTTTCCGGGCGCTGCTCTGGACATTCCTCAACTGTTTGAAACTTCAGATTATTATCTTTCCATTACTGAGCTCTCTCTCTTCCTGTTATCACCACTCGGAAATTCAGCGCATCTAAGTTAATTTCTCCCCCTCTCAGACAGTAATAGATAATGAAATTACTTATTAGCACGGATTGACTTCAAGTTGATGTATATGGATATGATTCAGGAATCCCTCCCGATAAATTTAAGCAACTACACCACATAACAAATGATCACACATAGATGGCAACAAATTAGGTATCTTCCAGTACATTCACCCTGGATTAACCTTTTCAAATACTTGGTACCATAGACAATTGACTGGCAAATTTGCATCACATCTCAAGGTTGCAATTCACAAATAACACTCAGCAATTGATTCACACAAGGTAGTTACAAAAATTGGCAGAGTTATGGTACATCAAAAAACTAAAGTTTGGGGGGCCTCGACTAAGAATTGCCCTCCTGAAATACCTTTTCAACAACGCTGTAGATGTGAAGATTCATGCCCATCTCCATCAGACTATAACCTTTGCAATCCCTCGTTTTATGATATCTCAGGACCTCAGTCTATATGCACATGCTAAATTAGGAAAATCTAGTTCATATGAAGTCCTATTCACATTAGAATCCTATTTGCATTAAAGAACACAAAAAATCAATATCACAACACCACAATTTCATGGGGATTATTTGGTCACTTTGTCCAGCCATTGCATTGATAACCATCACGCTAACATGATTAGGACCTGGTGGAAAGCATAGTCAATTACACAACTCCATTACCCTTCATAGAACTTATTTTCATCATCAACCCATGCTAAGCATGAGAACTATCATCAAATAATGTCTCTTGTCCTAAACGTTGCTAAGCCTATGCCATTCTTGTCCTTCAAAAGAAAGTGACATATCAAAATCAAAGGTAAGTGCATGCATTCCTTCAAATTACTATAAATCATTTTTCAGTATTTGTTAGATGCAACTGCATTCTCTAGAATGGGTACACCTATAATATCTAGAGCTATGAATTGATTTATCCACAAATTAATTCTTATTGTGAGCTCTCTTGTGCATACCAAGAAACTTGTAATGTATAAGCACTGTGAGGCCTCCTGATATTATTGGAAGCATCTATATAGGGGGAACATCTTTATTATAATAGTGAATATTCACATAATTAAAACATGTTGTTTTTGTGAAGGTGATAGAATATGTTTATATTTAGGTCACCTATGAGAATTGCACTCATGCCACGTGTTGGGAACTAATAGAATCATAATGACATTATGACGTACATGGCATGACATATTGATACATGTTGGAGAAAGTTGTGAAGGGAGGTGCAATTTAGTTTCACGAAACACATGTGATACTGATAGTGCACATCTTTCAGGGGGTTTATTCAGAGTGTATTATGGAGGCGAGCCGTTAACTCCATCGTGACATCCATGACGTGGTCATTAACGAAATGTCCAAGCTAATAAGCAATCTACTCTCTTAAAATGGTGATAATAGACAAGCAACTATAATGGCAACCGCTCATAACGCAATATAATCTACATATCATCTATATAGAATCGTGATCCGTTAGGGTGGCGTGATTGTGTTGGGAGCAATATGTATTGGGAGCTCTCCTAAAGCCATTTGTATTTATGTTTCCACAACAAAGCCTTGGGGCGCTGCGGAGTGAATATAAATCCTTCCCGGCTTGCAACAAGATTTAGTTTACCATCCTCTTAGTTATCCCCATCCATAACTTGGCCTCTTTCAATCCATTTTTGGGTAGAAAATTTTGTGTTGCAGATCCACGAGCTGCCTAAAGAAATAGGTTTAGTGTAGATAAGAGTTGTTGCGCATTTCTAGCCAATTAAGTTTATATCTTGGACATTGTCTTATTGTTTCACATTCCTAAAAATTTGCATTTTGAACATTCCCTATGCAAGTGCATTGGGTTGCTGCATTGTTAGCGAGTTTCTTGTATGGGATACATTCTTGATGGAAATTATTTGAGGGTTGAAGGGTAAGGTATTTTGATGTATTATGTTTGAGTTTCTTGCACTGGGAGCACACTTGATGTTGAAAATTTTAGGATTTATGCTTGGGTTTGTTGCAATTGCGGAGAGCAACTTGCATAAGGAGGTCTATAATACTAGACGATTTTGTTATCACAATCATTGTACATCATTTTGGGTGACCATCCAAGAGCAGCTAGAGAAGGAACAGGGCAAGGTGAAGGCAGGCCGAGCAAGCGGCGACAGAGGCAAGGCGAGTGCGAACTGAGGGCGGGGACGAAGGCAAGAACGCGTGGCAACGGGGGACGAGAGCGAGGGGCAGTAGAGGTCTGGCGCTGGGGCCATAAGCCGGGTACCTTCGAAAACAAAGAGCCAGGCTGGGCAGGTCAAGACCCGGACGAAGGACCTGGGTACCTGGAGGAGGAAGACGGGGAGCGGACCAACGTGGGTAGGCCACGTGTGCCAGGAACGGATGTGGAGCCGGGACTCGGGAACCCCGGTTATATAGGAGCCAACCGAGCCCGAGTATCCACGGGAGCCGGCCACGTGGAAAGGAAAAGATCTTGGGAACACACTTAGAACAATGGGAACCTACTTAGTGCGGCGGGAACGCGGATTAAGCCTCGGGAACGATACCTAAGTCGGCGGGAACCAAGGACGAGACCGTTGGGGAACGGATGAAGGCATTAGTAGGATAGGATTAGTTTTAGTGATGACATAGTCACTTTTTGATGAGAGGCAAGCACCTTAGTAACTAGAGGTAGTGACCACTTAGGATTTAGCGAACAATGAGTGGACACGTACTTACTAAAGGATGTGGATGACGGACAAAGCCAAGGGATGAAAATCCCTTGGATGACATTAACCGCCTTAACTATCTAAGCAATGAAGGATGAAATTGGGAATGAATGACTCATGGATGGTAACCGAACCCACCTAGGTACATCTAGGAAATTAGAAGAACATAACCAATCTTCCCCACAATAACATCTATATTTAGCACGTGTGGGTTCTGTAAATAGATCCGGCAGACCTAAATTTAGACTGCAGCCTTAATTCAGACTATAATTAGCCTAATTAGACATTTGGCATTAGGGGGCCACACCTAACCGCTAATTCAACCAATTATAAGATTTCAAAACCTATATAAAGGGGGCACTACGGACCCCTATAGCACCTCATTATTCATTTCAACAATCCAACGTGAGCGTCAAGAGGAGCATTATCGGGAGCGTTTTAACGAAGACCTATTTGGAGCATTATCGGGAGCAGGCCATAAATTTGACACCCTAGCCAAATTTCCAGGGGACACCCTGTCCCAAATTTTGGGTGTCCCAAGGACACCCTGCTCCAATTTTTGGGTGTCCTCATAAATTTCTCTTAAGTTTTTTTGGTCAAAATAGGTACAATTTTGAAAAATATATAATATCATTTCAAAATCTCAATTAAAAATAAACAAATCACTACATATCATAACTTGCAATGCAAATCAAACCTACAAGCGGCGGCCTTTCATAGTACACCACTTCACCCATACTTGTTCAAAGTCAATGGCCTCTATGGGGATTTTTGCCATTGCAACTCTCATTTGTGCTTCCAAAGTCTCTAATACCAAACTACACCGTAAAGTAGATTTAATATGATTTTGAGTAGAAAATCCTCTCTCACAAGAAGTTGTACTAGCAGGAATTACAAGAACAGCTTGCCACAACTTTGTCATATGAGGATATCTTCCAACATAGTCCAAATTGGAAGAATAAACCATTCAAGCTTGGTGCATTTTAAGACCACCACATGAAATATGAAGTGTATCCAAAAACCTCGAAGCTCTGATTTTAAACCACGCTCATAAAAAAGATTCCCTCCATTAGTGCAGAAGTGGTCAATGAAACTCTGAAGCCATAAATGAGCATTTCGATGAAGAAGTCTCAAGTCTGTTGAAAAACAGACAGGGCTAAATAGCTTAGCTGCATTGAAGAGCTTCAAATCAGGAAATCGTTGCTGCAATGATTCTATCACCTTAACCACGTAGGCCTGTGCAATCACCTTGCACCCATGGAGGGTACCATCACCACCAAACTCAATTGCATGAGGCAATGGTACATAATGCAATATATGTGAATGCACCACTCCTGTAGAGTCTTGAAAATGGATCTCACCACCTCTAGAAATGTCCAAAAATTGTGCCACAAATTTGGTATCCGCTGATACGCCCTACAAGTACAGGGGACACCCTTGTAGGATTTTTGGGTGTCCTCGGGGACACCCTGTTTGAGACAGTCTAGAAAGCAAAATACACCCCCCAGGGTGTCAATTTTATGCCCTGATTGGGAGCGATTTGAAGACAATCGGAGCTTCGCGATTTTACTCGAGGAATCAAAGATCTTTTCAACAACCTTGAAGACTCTAAAACGTTTAGAGATATTTGAAGACTTGAAGGATTGAAATATATCCTCGAGCTTGAAGACCTAAAGGATTGAAATATTATCCTCAAGCTTGAAGACCTAAAAGATTGAAATATTATCCTCGAGCTTGAAGACTTAAAGGATTGAAATACTATCCTCGAGCTTGAAGACAACTGAAGGCCCGCGGCTGAGGGACCACGAGGCCGCAAGGCGTGAAGACGAAGACCGAAGATTTAGAGAAATTTGAAGACTCTAAAACTCTTAGAGATATTCGAAGACTGAAGGCCCAAGGGTGAGGGACCACGAGGCTGCAAGGCGTGAAAACGAAGGCCGAAGACTTAGCGATATGTGAAGATACTCGAAGACGAACGGCTTCGAGTTTGAAGACCGGATTTAGACTGAGAGCCCGCGATACTGAAGGCCCGCGGACTGGGTACCATGACTGGAGGATCACGGAACCGGACGGCGAGTTTCCGAGACTTGAAGACTGATTCTTAACGAATCCGAAGACTCGGAGATATGAAGACCCCTTTTGGGTGTACCTTGAAGATTGAGGGCCCGAGGTACTGAGAGACCACAAGACCATAGGAACGAAGACTAAAGACCTGTGAAGTATTTGAAGACTTGATTGAAGACTTTTGAAGACCGGGAGAACATGGAAAACTAAAGGGGCCACAAGACTGAGGGCCCATGAGACTGGAGGACCAAGAAGACTTTAGGATTTGAAGGTCTTTTCAAGAGATTACGAAATCAAGAACTGCAAGAAAAGACTTGAAGACATTAAAAGCTTTCTTCAAGATTTGGAGACTGAGGGCCCTCGGGACCAGAGGACCGCAAGCTCGAGACCAAGACCGCAAGTTTGAAGCCCTTTCGAGGACTAAAGGTTTAAACGAACTTTCTAACCAAGATCTAAGATACCTTTTGGGTCTAAGGAGATGACAAGATATCAAAAGTGAAGATGCTAAGAGATTGACAAAATCCGAAGCTCATCGTGAAAACAAAGAAGATTGCGTAAGGAATCCAAGACCGAAGCATTCAAGAGAATAGGAAGATTAGAGAAGATCCTTCCTAGGAATTTAGAGATATTCAAGAATAAAGAACTAAACTCTCATGAGTAGAGAATACAAAGGAAAACCAGACAAAAGGGAACTTTAGAAGAATGAAGACATTAAGAGGATTTCAAAGCCATCATTCGAGAAAAGAAGAAATTAAAGACCATCAAGTAATCAATTTCCACTTTGAAGGCATTGTAATGAATTGTTAAATGAAAACTCTCAAAGTAATGTGATTGTGAACTTTGGTTGAGGATTTATAAATGAATGGAAGAATGTTGTTATTGATTACAAAAGAACACTCTCTTCATTCATAACACTTAACCTCGACATTAGGATTTCGGGGAACATAAGCTTGAAAGCTTAGGCTACTTTTTCCTTAGAGATTTATCCAAGAGGAAACACCTTCAAAAGTTAATTTAGATAAGTGTAGTGTCCATGTAAACCGGTCAGCAGCGGGTTACACCGTCTAAGTTGCTGAGGGTTTGAAGGTGACCTCGACACATTTGTAAATCGTACACTCAATTTTGTTCAAGCAAATTATTTTCTCATATTTGTTTGTCATGTGTATAATTTTATTTTGGACAACGAGTTCATATGTTGAGTTGTAGAGCATATTGAGAGGTCTTCCGATCAATATGATTATAGTGTAGAATTATTGAGGAATTAGATGTTCCATCTCTTAAATTCGTTCGTTCACAACAAGGAGATTTTCTATAAGTGGGAGATGGGTACTCATCAATTGAAGCATTTGTTGTCTAAAAACATTGGCATAAACGTAGGAAGTATTCTTTACCAACGATGGCTACATATTTAGTGAAGGAACATGTTGAGAATTGGGGTCGTGAGATGGTGGAGGACACTGCTCAAAACACCATGACAATTAGATTGGTGTATGTGGTAAAAGGTAAACAACCACACCGTCTTTCGTAGAGATGGACATCTAGAAGTATTATGATGATTGTGTCATCTTAAATATCTATGAATCCTCCACCTTCATAATTTTTTGTGCACCCTCCTGTGAAATCTTTTGTGCCCCTCGCTAATATATGCGACAAAACAATGGCAAAATTGTTATCAAACAAGAGCTTGTGACACAACATAGTTGGAAACGTCCTAACAAGGGGAAAGGATACAAGGCATGGACTTACCAAGACTAAGTGGATTTGTCCAACATGCACAAATTTGACACCTCTTTCACGATCATGATGCAGGAACTCGTGAGGGGAACTAACGCAAGGAATGCTTGGCTAAAAAAAGGGAAGGACTCAATGTATATTTTCCAAGAATCAACTCTTCCAAAATTTTGGACAATAATTGAATTTTACATGTAGGGGTTGTAGCCTAGGGAAGTGCTAGATGATAGGATGAGGAAAAAACACATTGTCACCAAGATGAAGGTATTGAACAACGTTACGGGGGTTGTGAATGAGTGGGGTGTTTGTTTTCCTCTAGATATAGGATGTGCATCAAATTACTTTATTGCCACTGGTGTGGTTTTTTAACTCCTAATCCAACACAAATTCTTGAAGATGTTTGAAGACGAGGTTGAGAAAAAAATTCCACACCATTGGGGATCCACTATTTTTTTATTTTTTTTGCTCCTTGTAGACTGTAGCAAGATGCATCATATGGCTTCTTGACCTTAGTGTTTGGGATTATGACAATGTGGTTGTCTTTCTCAATATTATGTTGGAGACATTTGTTGTGGTACTTCCTTGGGAGACCTCGGTTATAGTGTACGTCTTGATGATTTTCCCAAAATCTCTCACAAAGGTTGAAAGTGCAAAGCATTTGAAGAAAATGTTCAAAGTCAACAAATTAGTGGATTTTAAAATTTGGAGACGCTAAAGCAATCTCCTCTAGGGACTTAGTTGACCATGGGTGCTTAACTTGGTGTTTTATATTTTGACAACCTTGCGGGGATAGCATTGAAATATGATAGAATTCTTGTCAACATCCAATGTGCTACAAATTTGACATTATTGGGATTTCAAAAACGAGTTCCTATTATTCACGTCATCAAAACCAAATCATTGTGAATACCTTTGCCAAGATATAGTAGCAAAAATCATAAGTTTTTTGCAAAGTTCAACATTTGAGTGAATTGTTGATGCAACACAAGGGGCTAATGACAAATAGAAGGGTGTGGAGGTAGTTGAGACGCCACATACATAGCAAAAACTAAAGGATGTTGCCATGGAGGAGCTAGAAGACACACATGCCCAACATCACAATGAATTTGTCAATGAGATGGAGACTTGCAATCTTGCAAATCAAGAGATTGTGGGGGAGAGGGGGGGGGGCTCAAACACTCATGAGGCATCAAGAGCTCTCCCGATGCCCCAAGTTGGATCATCAGCCCCTACTGACTCTCCACCTCATTCGATTTATGTTCCCCCCTATGAAGTTGCAATTACACATGCTCCCATCCTTGCATGTTTTATGCCCCCATATCCACCTCATTTGCATGATGTGTTAGAAAATATTCAACAACACAAATATGAGGAAGACAAGTTTTGGGAGGTTATATCACCAATGCTAAAACCTCTTTAGTTTGAGCATAACCCTCCTCAACCACTTGCCCGTTAGAAACTAATGTCCGAAGTTGTTGAGGTCCCCTTCTCGGGGTTAGTTCAATGTCAAAAGGTACAAAAACAAGGTCAACATGTGGCATCACAAAGGACAAGAAACATAAGATTATTGAATCTATTGCTATGAAGGCAACAATTCTACAAGAAGCATCAGCCACAAATATGTCTATGAGAGATTTGGTTTATATTTCTTTTTGTATTTGAATGCTTAGTTATATTGGTTTATTTGAGAACCAAGAGGCCTCCCAATGCTTGACACTTCCCAATAGTACATTAAGTGGAAGAAGTTCATATATCCAATTTTTGGAAATTTGCTATTGTATCTTGCAACATTGATTGACCTACCACCCCAATTCATTTGTGTGCCATTAGTAAGATATTTCATAGTGTTTCATTTTAATGGGTTTTTGTGCTCCAAAACAATTAATAAAAAAATACAAGGTTTTATTGTGACTAGGCGCTCGTGTGCTACGCAAAGGTTGATCTTCTTGTTTGGACTTCCACTTGAAAGCCGAAAGCCAAGTATATGATCGATGCCTTAATGGAAGATTCCAAGTACTTTAAGTTTGATGAAGACGTTGGATCCTTTTCCAATTATTTCCATACATTAAGATAAACCAAAACAACCAATTTTGATGAAAGATCTGCAACTTAAGGTTTTTAAGAAAATGAGGAATACCATGTTGTATAATGTTATGCTTATAGATGATTCTCTATATAGGAACTCTGATTTTTAAGAAAACGACGAATGCCATGTTGTATAATGTTATGCTTATAGATTATTCTCTATATACGAACTTTCATAATCATTGGAATCATGCAAGCCATCCTCCCATTTTAAAATTTGATATGCATATCGAAGACAAATACCTCCTCAGTCCATTGCTTGAGTGGTTGAGACACCTTGTGGACTCAAACATATATTTCAAGAAGATTGTTGGAAATAACCCCTTTCCATTTGAGAAACCCCAACTTTGTAAGTTTGAAGCTCGTTGGGTCTCACTAGCGCATCACTACTCGAAGCAGCTATGCCCTCACGATGTGGATAGAATAGAGGAATTGCAGCCAAAGTATCAACAATGGGAGATTTCCCAATGCATTCTTCATGATCCCACAGTGCTATGTTATTTTTTTCACATTTCAACAAGAATAAGTTTACTAAAAACAAAATAAATAATTGATTATCCTTCCCCCATACGGTGTCATGGAGAATTCCCATATTTTTTCCTACAACTCCATAGGACATTGTGAAATCAACACAACAAGCTCCTAGGTACTTTAGGTACTCTAGGAGTATCCACATGGGCCAATCACTATTGGAATGCGGTTTGGCATATCTTCATAAGATGTCCATGTCCTCATTTCCCTTGAGCATGCCACGGAGTTGGGCTCGGGTTTACACATTTTTTAGTTTTGTTCAAGTTCCTTTGATTTTTTTCTAGGAAGCAAAATATTGATCTATGACTTTGACATCTTATAATGTTTTGATATTCATCTTGGAACCAAAGACTGTGAATTGTATTTGTCAAGTCCTTGGCAATGTTTCTTTGTATACTACCAATAGTGTTTTGAGCTTCCATGAATGAATATGTATGAATGTATTTATTGTTTATTCCACATTTTCCCAACACATGTGTTTCTTGAGACTAGGATCGGGAGCTCTCCCTATGCATCATCTCCACATAATTTTGATGTCTCTATCACCCCTATGCAACCTACATACCAACCCCAACCCAAGCCCTTCAAGTTGATCATTCTCTCTATCCATGGTCTAATTTGTAGTTGCTCTTTACCAAGGGTGAGACAAAAGGCCATTATGTGTTCTAACGGACATGGTAATCTTGGAAGGGATAAGTTGTGGGATTTCAAAGTTTGTTTGAGGTTACAAAAATCTATGTCACTAGTCTTACAAAGTTTCCATGTTATTGTATGGTTGTCCTTCACAATGTTCTTTGATGCTTATTTTTAGATAACATCATTTGTAGACCAATATTTGTGTGGGGTAGATCATAGTGCACGAACACAAATGGGTTTATTATTAGAGATGTATCTTTCCTCTTTATAGAGAAGATTCCTCTTTAAGCACTACGTATATATGTTTGGTTGTAATTATTTATTTATTTATTTATTTATTTATTGACGATTAGCCTAGCAAACACACCAGAAACAAGGCCTCATATTGATGCTACTTCCCACACTTGGCCTGGACTTTGAATTATAAATAATATCACCACCGCATGTTTCCTTTACATTGAGAAACTTACACACACATCAAATGTTCTTTTGTATTTGGGAAATCGTATTACAAATGGACAACCCCCAATTCAACATTGCTATAAATAGTTTGGTCCATGTACGCCCATCGATTGCTTGCAAAACTTAACAAAATCTTGGAACACATTGAGTGAGTATGTCCCAATCTCTTATAATTCAGGTTTAGTTTATTTTTCTATGTTACTATCACAAACCATGAGGTCTCTTGATCCATCATTATGATATATTCTTTATCTATTTAATTGCATTGAAACACTCTAAGTTTCCTCTTCTTTATGTATCAAGTGTCTATGTGCGTGGCATTGCTAGTCATCACATTTTTGAAACCCATGAAAATTCCAAAGAAGTGCGTGGACTTTGTGACTCATGAAACTATCAGAGTGTAACTCCTATGTTGGTTACGACATTAGGCAAATCATTGTTCCTTATTTTTCCTCACCACGATGCAGGAGGTTGCGTCTTAGACAATGTTTACAACTTTCAGGAGGTTGTGTGATTTTTGTACTTTGACACCAAGGTGTGAATTTCTTCTTTCCAATTTTCTTTGCTCTATATTGTTGCTAGCTCAATTGTGTTCTCTTTGTCTTTTGCAAGTTCAACCAACTCATCTCCTTATGAATTCTCATGTGCTTTCCACACCTCAAGGTTTTGCCAACGAAAGTTGAGCCAACGACTACCAAGACACCGAGAGCTCTTATGGTCCTCTGCTAATTCCACATTAAAGGCATGAAATTTGTTTGGAGGTTGTAGAGATGGTGGTTGATTCAAGATTGTTTAACTAGTGAGAACCCTCTAATTTCATATCGATATAGTAGAAGTATATAGTCTAGGCTTTCTATATATTCTTGGATTGTAGTTTATTTTATGGTTTATTGTACATTGCTTGATGAAATGCACAACTCATGTTTTACATTTTAAAAATAAATTCAAATGTCTAAAATCCCATTTTTATTCTCCACATGTGCTCCATTTTAAATAAATTGTTAAGTGTATTTTAATTCTGGTGCTAAAGATGGGGAGACCTCCTGATGCTTTTGAAGATTAAACTTGTTGAAATATGTTGTTGTGAAATTTGTAGTATACTATGCTACTTCTATGAATATTTACTCTTTAATTAAAGTGAAGAATAAGTTGGGCATTGGGAGCGCCCCTAGTCCCATCCTTGTTACTATAATGTTTTAGGGCTTCTATTATTATATTCCTAATCAACTTAACATTGCTCATCATTAATTTACTAAATTAAAACATTATACTCTTTGATTGTCTAATTTTAGTTAAATACTTGTTTGAATCCTTAGCGATATCTTGAATGTTATACTACTAAAATATGTTGGAAATCCAAATAACTATCCTTTGAAGTTTAAATATTCAAAA
>CATNTY010000053.1:0-29715 GCA_950295325.1 Polytrichum commune
TTACTTGGATTGCGAGAAATGACCGCAATATGTGTCCAATTCAACAATTGGAGGCTAGCCTAAAGACTTAAAGACCTGGTCACCTTAGTTAATGTCCATCCATTGCTATATAGCGAGTAGCAAAGATGAATGGTTAGTTGCCACAACACTTGGATTCTTTAAAACGGAAGGTTTGTTCCCCACCACATTCCACTCTAGTTTGGCAAATGAAGATGGAGTGATTTCAATTCACAAACAAATTGAGAAACGGATGAATACAATGAAGCAGAATATTTAACAAAATTTGAAGTCATAATGGACAATAGAAGCACCTTATAAATTTCAACACCAAGTACAAGCAAGTGTTTTTACACTAGAATCATGTTAATAGCTGTGGGGGTACAGCTGAAAAGTAATCCTGCTAAATATTGGATTTCACCATTTGCAAGAGGTCTCTTATATATAGATTTCATGAATATTGCTCAACACCTTCTGTTACTTTGCCACAACACAGACTGTCATATCGACCAGTATCTACTCTATAACCAACGCCATTGCACGTTGTAGTCCTCAAAGGAAACTCAATAGGTACAGCAACAGACTGAACAAGGCTATATAAATGGCTCCTTCCCCAAAACAGGTGCAATCGACATGTGCAGTAGCAGGATGTGAAAGGACGATCAAGACCACCACAACATTGCAAGCCCCTAGTGAGCACAGTTGCTGATGAATTCATCAACAGCTACAGAGAAAACTTTGATCTTTCATATCCAGGCTGTAGCAGCAACATGGCACACATCACAAGCTTGAACAACTTCCCAAGTCACTGCTTCTCTCTTGAAGAGGCAACATACCTTGAGTTTATATGTAAAGCTTTGACTATGAAGCCATGGCACCAGTCATGGTTTGCAACTTCTACCATGTCCCTGGACATGAGAGTTACTAGAACATTGATAGGTTTGTTACATCAACTCAACCTCTGGGAGAATTGCACGAAACTGGGATTTCACAGAAAATTTCAAGGTAGACCTCTGTTTGTGGAGAGCCAGTGAAGCAATGGAGAGTAGGCCTACTGAATGTGGTTCCAGCCCTGAGTCACTGCTTTTCCCTCGAGGAGCCAATATATCTTGAGTTTAAGCACAGAGATGGGATTATGAAGCCTTCGCATGGTCATGGTGTGCAACCTCTGCGGTGTCTCTGCATAAGAGAGAAACCTGTACATGGGATTTTACATCAACTCAACCTCTGGAAGGCTTGAATGGAATGCATAAGTCTAGGCTTTTATGAAACGATTCAAGGTAGACCTCTGTTTTTCAGGGAGCAAGTGAAGCAATGGAGAGTAAGGGTGAGTTTCCATGTAGTGGTAATAAGGACAAACTCACCCAAATGTAGATGGAATCTAGTGTGGGCAGGGTTCATATCTGCCAACTAGCTACTCTCATCTTCTCAAATCCAAGCCCACCTACTAACCTCCTCCTCCAAGTTACCAAGGATGGACCTCCTCCTTCAATGCTTCGGTGACCAACACTTGTAGGTTAAAAAGTGCATTAGTGGGCACATGGAAATCAAGCGGCCCATGTCCACGGCCCTTCACATTCACGAGGCTACCAGAATGTGGTTGGTTGGTGGCTTGTGCTTAGGTACATGAGAACACCTCCAACCCACTATTATCTAGAATCTAGTGGCTAGCAGCCTACATGGAAACTCACCCTAAGCCAACTGATTATGTCTCCTACACTGTTTCACTGCTTTGGCAACCAAACTGGTTCTCTTCAAAGGCAATATACCTCCAGTTTAAGTGCAAAGCTGGAACAGTGAAGCCACGGGATTGTATGGTTTGTAACTTTTACAGTGTCTTCCCACATGAGAGTTACTTAGGACATAATAGGTTAGTTCCATCAACTCAACCTCTGGAAGGATTTGAATGGATTCCATGAGCCTAGGCTTTTCAGGACCAATGCAATGTAGACCTCTGATTGTGAGGAGCAAGTGAAATGATGGAGAGTAAGCCAACTGATTGTGTCTCCAACCCTCAGTCACTGCGTTTCTCTTGAGGAGCCACTATATCTCAAGTCTAAGCGTAAAGCTGAGACTATGAAGCCTTGGCACTTCTACGGCATCCCTGCACACAAGAGTTACTCGTACATGATATGGGTTTGTTACATCAGCTCAACCTCTGGAAGGATTTGAATGATTTGCACGAGACTAGGATTTTAATGAAAACTTCAAGGTAGACCTCTGTTTGTGAGAAGCAAGTGAAGCACTGGCCAGCTTATTGTGTCTCCTACCCTGATCGACACTGATGAAGTGCTGTTGCTGAGGCAACGTCATTGAGCTTCCAAAGCATACCTCCAGAGAAGCTCAAGGATCAGAGGTGGCTGATCTCTCTTCTCTGCACCAGTCACCACTCTTGCCTCCTGTCTTGGACTCCAGCTGAATGTCAGAGATTTTGATGTCTTTTGACACAGCCTTGCACATGTCGTAAACGGTGAGGCTGGCAATAGACACAGCAGTTAGCGCTTCCATCTCCACACCCGTAGGACCAACAGTCGTCACTTTAGCTTCAATGTCCACGGCATGCAGTCCCTCGTTGAGACTGAGGCTCAGATCAACCCCACTCAGCAACAGGTTATGACAAAGGGGTATAAGATCGCCCGTCTGTTTCGCACGCATGATACCTGCGATTTTCGCCACCGTGAGAACATCACCTTTGGAGATGCTGTTGGCGGTGACAAGGGAGAATGCATGTGCACCAAGGTGCACTCGCCCGCTTGCAACCGCCACTCTCCTTGTGTCATTCTTCATGGAAACATTTACCATTGCGGCCTTCCCTGTCATATCAACATGTGAGAGACCCATAGCAGGTGGCTGATTTTCTCTGCCAATATCCTTTGATCGAGACACAAATTGGTGGTCAAAATCCCTCACTGCACCAGTGGTAGTCAAGTTGCTCCTCACCGGTTCCAGTCGGGCTGACAGTGCAGAATTGAGTTGTGGGTCAGAAGAGACTTTGCCTTTCATGGCGGAACTCGCCTCAAATCGCGATGGAGGCACAGCACCAAATATAGCTTCCAGTTCCTGCCAACCGAGGAAGGAGCACTCGTCATGGTCAAGTTGATCACTACCCCGTCCAATTTCATTTTACATCGTGATTGCAAGGAGAACTCTCGAGGCAGCAAGATATATCTGGAGCACACACCTCTGGTCACTTCTTCAAGTTGGCAACAGCAAGCTCATTAAAAGCATCATTGGCAAAAAGGGAGAAGCAAAGGAAGGCAAGCTGGTTAAATAAGAAGATTCAAGGGACCCTCATTGAATGGGTGGATTATGTCTCCCATTTTGGAACCCTCATTTCTTCCACCCAAAGAATTACCACACCAACAAACATTGCATGGCCAAAATGTTTTGCATATGGGCACACCTTGTCCTTTTGAAAGCGTTTAAGCCAATTTCATATTCAAATGATGTAGAGATGTAAAATCCATGACTAGTGGAAGTGCACCTTATTGAACTCGTCAACAATGGCATCCTCATCCCCGTTCAGGGTTACACTTCCCGGTTCACCATAACCAAAGCCTGTCCTTTGAGCCTTGTCAAAGTGACGATTGTCCTCCTCATCACTGAAATCACCACCATCAAACCCTGACCCTAATGAGGATTTCCACTTCTCCCTTGAAAATGCCGCCCGGCATCCCCCAGTCAGGGAAGACTGCGCAGTGGAAACAAGCTTCCAAAGAGCTCCTTGTCTGCCTCTGAGGAGCATCTTTGGGGGCCGTTAGAGGGTTCGCTTACACCTCCATCCGCAGCTCTTCATTAATCATCTGCATACACATCCAAATCCCCATTACAGGCATGCAATCGTTTTACCCTTTTTTGGTAATTCGGACTCTTTGCTGGGGTCTGCACCTTCCAACAAGTTGCTCCAGATAAATCCACTCATCTGTGAGCTCTGACAACAAAATCCTTAAACCTTAACCCTAAAATATACAACCTGATCCCAGATCTCCTGTCAAACATGGGTCACGCTCTCTTAAAAGAAGAGATAGAATTCCATTCCTTCCCAAGCCCCTTCACGATGACTATAACCATGGGCATTGGCACAGATTGTGCAATTGCGTTACTTGTTGTCCCAGATATTGATGAAGAATATGCATACACTATTGACGCTTTAAGCTTGATGGTAGAAATAGGACAGCCATGATCATTTGTCCAATACAGTAAATATACCAAACCAGTACACAGAATCAGGACCTCTACTATTGAAGGGAATGCTCACTAATCCTTAGAGAAGCTCTTCATGGAGAAACCTTAACAGTGACGAGTAGCTGGCGACAGGATATGTTATGAATAAAACGAAGCTCTCTCTCTCTTTAAATCGTCCAATTTCGCCAGGACGGAACCTTGCCAGAGATATTATGGTCCTCACCAAATGCTTCGCGAAACAAGATAAAATGAGAAAATAGATGGACCCTGACGCTGATGATTTGACAAAGACAGGAGCAAACATACAAGTCATCAACAAGCATAAATTCTGTTCGAGGTCGTCCTACATTCAGGGTTTAGGGTTTTAGCTCCTCATTTTGCATTTGAGCAACTTAAACACCTATCTAAAACAAAATCTTTACGCCGTTAACTATACAACAATAGGTAGCATCGGAAAAACCTCAGTCGCATCAGAGAGCTGATGAGCTCGAATGTCGAACATCACCCACAAATAGCTTTTGAGATTCTTAACCCAGAGCTACATTTTGGTGCAAATGTGCCCCAAAACCGTTACCTCCAAATGTGCACAGAAAGTGAATGACTCCGACTCCCATGTAGCTGATAATTTGACAAGCATGGGAGCTCAAACAGACGTCATCAACAAGCCTAACTTCTGTTCGAGCGCATCCTTAATAAGGGTTTAGGGTTTAAGCTCCTCGTGTTTTGAATTTGAGCAACCCAGATAGCCTAGCTATCAGGAAATCTTCACGCCGTGAGTTCCACACGAGAGGCAGCACAAGGAAAACCTCATTACGATCAGAGAGCTGATGAGTTCGAATGTCAAACATCAAGCACAAAAATAGCTTATGATGCAAATGTGGCCCAGGCCGTTTACCTCCATGTCCACAACAAGTGAAATATGACTCCCACTACGCAATCCACTCAAGCTTATCCAGTCCCGAAGCTCCAGCTTCCTCAATAACGATGCACACCTTCTATACCTCAGTATCACCGAAATTTCTCACAAGTTGCTCAAACCTCGATGAAAGTTTCAGTTACCGACTAAGTAAGTAGGTACTTCCAGCCGACAATGAGCACCATCGAAATTGCTTCAAGATTCGGCCGAACATCCGCCGTGAGCAATCGGGCACCGAAGAACTTTCACAGCTTTCTCGCTATGCACAATGTTGAGTTCGAAATCTACAGTACACAAACATATTGTGGTCTTTGAGCATACCGGAGGGCGTTCTATCAATCCCACGTCAAGAGGTCTCACCCAATCGTAGGAATGACACGTGTCAGATGGCATATTTGTTATCTGTCGAAATAGAGAGCTCTCTCCAATGCTATGTTTTAGTTGAATGTAGTTCAGGCCTTGGACAACTAACTAACTACGCTTAATTCAGATATTAGTTAACTAGTTGCCTTTCATAATTATTGTTGTTCGCGATTTGACCTGTCAAAAAATGTAGTTAACTATAGTTGTTTTAAATTTGGTCTGCCAAAAGATCTAGTTGATTATAGTTGTATCTAGTTAACTAAAGTTAGGGGCAACATGTTCATGGATTTCTATTGTAGTGTTGTAGTATCACAAGTGTGTTATTTGTGTTGATGGTGTACATGGAGGTTGTTCCGGAGCCTAGCATTGTGAGTGATTGTATAAAGGCGTTTCTTGATGAAGACCCTAAACTGAAGCAAATCAAGAGGTGAACTTTTTCGAATATATAATAATACTTGGAATTTTTCTAGTTAACTATAGTTGTTATTGTATCTAGTCCTAAATTTTTCTAGTTAACTATAGTTATTTTTGCAGTTGTCCAAGGTCTAATGTAGTTCATTCTTGATTATATGTTGATCACACTGAGGGCCTTTCTATATGGGCATAAATATAAATAAATATAAATGAATGCAAGTGCTTTTTGGCACTTGCATGAATAAAAATCCATTCATCACTAGAGAGTACCCATCCATGCATGGATGATCTCTCTTGTGATGTAAATCCTACTTGTAAGTAAGAGGGCTTTGCTCGTTTGTGAGTGTAGCTATATATATATATTGGGGTCTTTGTATTGTGTGATTATGATTGTATTTTGAGGGTTAGTTAGGATCTTGGTTTCTTTCCACTTTTCTCGTAGGTTAGGTATTTTATAGATATAAGGTGTATCTTTTTCATTAGAGTTTGACAAGGCGTTTGGGTAATTTGAGTTTTTTGAAGTATTACATAGTTGGGGTGTGGATCACTCGCATGGCCCCGGTTGTAATACAACAAGCTTTCAGTTATTTTGTCAGAGAGCATCTATGAGCAGGTTGTATTTGTCGTGTTTTTCTTGGATAAAGTTTTCTATGAACTAGTCATGGCAATAGGTAACAATTGGTGTTGAAAACAAGGCCGGGGGAGGGGGGGGGGGGAGGGGTGGCTTCTTTGGCTACACCAAGGATAGTTGTAATGTCTAGACATAAGTGAGCTACACATGTGCAACAATGAGTTGTGCATGTGTTGGTATGGTGTTGTCTTGAGATGTGCTTTCATTTGTGCTTGCAGCAAATGGCATGTATTGCTTTGTTGTGTTTATCTATTCAAAATTCTTTATGAATCTTTGTGTGCATATTAGGATCATGTGGGGGCATATGTCGATGGCATGTTGTGTGCATAGTGTGCAGTTGATTGTCTGTCACGTGAGGTGACATCGGGGGCTAAGTTACATCAATTTAGGAGTAAATGGACTCCATTAGGAGTCCATGTGTGTTGGGATGAGTAACGGACTCCATTGGGAGTCCTAGTTAGTTGTTCATCCACTCCATGGATGAACTCCACATAGGATTGGGGTTGTATGGAGAGGAAGGCCTCTTGACTTGCCATTGTTGTCAAGTCAAGTCTTGTGAGTGTGTTTTGAGAGAGAGAGAGCTTGTTGTTGCTTTCTCATGGCTATGGTGTAGTAGATTATGAGTAAAGCCTTTGCATTCTTTCTCCACCACCTGCACTCTTGGATTCTCCCTTCGTGGAGTGAGAGATAGCTTGACTCTTGTGTGTCAATTTTAGAGTTTCTTAAGCTTTGTAAGGAGACATTTTAGTTTCTTAAGCTTGGAGAGAGAAACCCTCATCTTGAAGAGGTGGTTGTTTAGTATTTTAGTTTGCTATTTTATTTTGCTAATTGATGTTGACAACGACACTCGATCTGTTGTGTTTAACGATCTTAGTTTACACGACATGTCGGGTGACGGGGCCAGAAGGTTTGGTTTCTTAGGTTGCCTATGTATTGGGCATATCGAAATTTTAGTATTTGTGTCATTTGTGTGTCTATTATCCATAGGGTTGTCTAGAATTGGATGAAGAGTTTAAGGTCAATGTTGTTATTACTAAGGCATTTTTCTTAATATATAATTGAATTTGGTTTTTGAACAGTTAATTAGTTGTGCTACTTCGTCATTCTCTGTTTTTTATTTTAGTTTCCTTATTGATCCATCCCATTGTCACGGTATGCAACGTCGGCGTCCACACCGCATCCGAGGGGGCAGGGGATTCGTTCATTTAGAGTTAGATGAATGAACCTTAGGAGTTGGAGAGATGCTCCTAAGTGAGGAGCCTCCTCCTTGGCTTGGCATTCTTGCCAAGTCAAGCCTTGTGAGTGAGTGTGTGAAGAGAGCTTGTGCGAGATGAAGATTGCATGTTGTTTCAATAAATTCTTGAATTCTTCTCCCCTTACTTACACTCTTGGATTCTCCTGTGGTGGGGTGAGAGTTAACTTGACTCATTGTGTGCATTTGAAGAGAGAATTAGAGCTCTTGCTAGGGTTTGACTCTCTTCCTTCTCACTTGACAAGAATGTCAAACCCTAGTGTGGAGGTGTGTTGTGTATGTGTGCCTTTGCTATGTTTTAGTTTTAATTGTTAGTGGTGGTTGGTACTCGAGCTGCAGTGACAAACGATCATTATTTACACGACACCGTACTCTTGATGTATGGTGGTTCTCAAGCTAATATGGTGAGGTATGTCCAATATGGACAAATGGGACTATTCCATCATCCATGTTTGGGCTTGCTAACAACCTTGCCTAGGTTGTCCACTATCTCATTGTAAAAAATGTCCACGTGTGCTTTGATTTTTCACATGTGGGTGTTATTGGTTCAATTTTTAGGTGGTGTGCTATGGGCGGTGATAAGTAGTTTGTTTGGATGGTTGTGTTGGGAGGATGGGCTTTTTATGTGGTTGTAGATAAGGTACATGCTATTGAGATTATCCGTGAAGATGTAGATTTTATTGGTTTTTTTATGACTAAGTTCATTTGGTGTTTAAGACATAAGAGGATTGCATTGAGTTATGCTCTTAATATGTTTGGGTGGCCTGGAAGTATTTATGCTATGATTTTTTGTTATATTTGCTATAGACTCCAAAACTGGCTAGAATACATGTGTCATCCTCATTAGGGATGTGAATGGGTGTGAATGAGCCATTGATGTAGAAGCTCGTTAGTGGTAGGAGTTTTATGGGATTGATTGTGGATAGTTTTATTGGTAGAGGGTTTGGGAGTGTGTGTATGTGTATGTGTTTGTGAGAAGGGGAGAGTTTTGTTTGCGTTTGTGTGATGAAAATTAAAAAGCATTTGGATAAACTAAAAATAAGTTGGGGATGACGGCACTTGTAAAATTATTCATAAGAAGTGTCAGTATAAAAGTTATCACAATGACATAAAATACCATATGGCACGAAATACAATATTTAGTATAGACTATGGAACTAAGTGAGTGTGTGGCCGAAGTATTCTAGGGCATTTACTATAGTGCGGCCGTACATGTAAAAACATATAGGTACTTCATTTTCAAGCATTCTGAAATTGAAGCATCATTTAACAACTGCAAAGTCCACTCTTCTAATTTATTTCAATAAGCTTGGACAACATGAAAATACACATTTCCAAAATTGGTGTACATATTTTACATTCACTCTAGTATGTAAATTGGAACACCACCTCTATATGAAGACAAAATTGACGAAGGTGAGCCTCAACCTCTTTTTCTAGCTCATTACTAAGTCTTGGGGCAAGATAAATTTCTCATTTGCTTCATTGCTCGTTTGAGCAAGAAACAGAGAAACATTATATCAAGTATAAGGGCTAGTGAAGAATCTTGCCCATGACAATGGTACAAAGGGCAATAAAACAAAATGCCAAAAGTCCATATTTGTCTTTGTTTGATTTGCGTTTGACCTCTTGGAGTTGTGATTTGCGCAACTTCAACTCTGTGTATGTCAATTCCACGTCCATTGCACGTCGACGCACTTTTGCCTTCCAAGCATCTTCTTCGTCCAAGTTTTCACAAGCTGATTCAATCTCTAGAGCACATTCACGTGCCTTAGCCTTTAATTCTTCTAATTCGCGCTCCTTTGCTTGTTGACACAAGTCTAGTGCACATTGTGCACATGAGGACCTCGCCCTTCCAGTATGGCAACCCATGGTATACTTATTTTCTTTCTCTCAACAAATTTATGCAAAGTCCTCTAGATTTTATAGAATATGTGGACCAAAACTTGTCAATGACAAATTTCACCGATATCTTTGCGACCTCAACAATTAGAATGATCAGAGAAGTAAACAAGTTGGGAAATCAAATTAAAGTTCATCATCATTGCAAAAGTACTAATTTATATATATATGTAACAAAAGTAAAAGTAGAGAACACCGTTTAGAAAAGTAAAGTAAAAGCACAAAAAGAAGAGGTAATTATGTTGGTAATATTGGTAATGTTCCAGTTTTCAACTTCCTTTCATTTTTAGCTTTTAATTTCTTTCTCATTTACAAGATTTGAATTATAAATACTTTTCAACTAATTTACATTTAAACATCGTCTGGTCATAACATTATTCAACAAATAACTGAACTTCCATTGCCTAAATTCGACAACATATGTAAAATAGATGTAAATGAGAAGGATGGAGGTATTTGTGCCATGCAGGGGTGCTTCTAACGTTGGTCATTAGCTACATTGTTTTGTTTAATTATTGTGGGTTATCATTTGAAGTTACGTGTTGCTATAATGTTTTACCAACATTATCGTTTTTTACCAACTAAGTTATATCATATTCTTCGGTGTGCATATTAACTACTTATGTTACTTGGGTTTCAATTGATACTCTTAGTAGAAATTTACAGCAATGTGTAACTTCCAATGTTCACCCACACTAATTAGAGAAAACAATGTAGTTATGGTGTAGCACAGCTAGAAGTTTGCATCCTAGCATGGTCTCTACTCTCGAGGAAATGTAGTTCTACTTCTCCGCTGTCCAGTCAGAAGGATTCATGCAAGACAAGAGAGTCGTGCCGATCCTTGTCATTTTCGAGAGCTTTAGGATTGCAATTGTTATGTGTTGTTTTGTAATGCAACGATGTGATCACATATATTTCCGTTATAGGTGTCATTTCTCGTCAGAGTTCGTTTACTCTTAGACCCGCTTGTGGAAATTCTCTTCTGCTCAGATCAGGCCAGGTCAAAAAGAGATAGGAAATCTGATGAAACATCTTGGGAAATTCTTTTGTCGTGGTCTTGTATATGGGATATTCTTAAAGGTGGCTGAAACCCAAGACCTTAACCAGGTTCCCTTGAACTCCAAGGTTAACCCACCCTAAAGCTGGGATAGTGCTCAGAGGGTGACCCTTTTAGTACATATTTTCCGGTGCACCGTATCACTATGGTCCACGCAATCATAGTGGAGTATATGGGTGAACTGGATATTTTCAAGCAACCATGTGAGAACTTGAGGGCTTGCCTTTGGGGCAGATCCACCAGTCCCCACCCGTTCAGGGGTTCACCTTTGAAACAAGGCAGTAGTCTTTGAGAGCCCCTCTTGTAATGCCCATTTAGGGATTATATTGAGACTTCGACCACCTCGAAGGCGACGTAACATCATAATCCACATTGGTGGCAACACCAGAGGCACCTCCCCTCTCTTTCCTAGGGTTTTTTACTTTTAATTTGTTAACTTTAAGGTTGTGTGAACTAAATTGATTACATGATATATGTGTACTAGGATGCTGATTGCGGACGGACGTGGAGAGAGCAGCAAATGCTCTTGAAAGAGCTGCGAAAACCGACAAAGCCACCATGGCTACACGGATTATTACATGGATTATGACTAGACGGCTCATTGCAGAGGCCACAAGGTCCATGCAGGCCGCTGAAAGGGGTCGGACTCCAGATGG
Organism: Polytrichum commune; assembly: GCA_950295325.1. Classification (NCBI taxonomy): domain Eukaryota; kingdom Viridiplantae; phylum Streptophyta; class Polytrichopsida; order Polytrichales; family Polytrichaceae; genus Polytrichum; species Polytrichum commune. The sequence goes on from CATNTY010000053.1 coordinate 11,374, forward strand.
AGACGCAAACACAGCTCTAAGTGAACCGAAACTCATGGCGTCCATAAAGACGTCACCGCGCCCGAAAAGCTCGGACGTCAAGGAGGACGAAGAAATTTCGGCTTAATTTGTCGATCAGTAGTGACTTTCACAGGCGCATTTGGCCTAGCAGCGACGACAGTGGTGGAGTGTACGCACCCGATTCCACTTCGGGTCGGCGACTTGCGGTCTGGTAACCTGGAGCTGCGCATGAGAGCTCTGAAGGAAAAACATTCAGAACGTGAGAAGTGGGTCTGTAGGAGGTTTGGCTCAAGTCTCCTTGATTTGAGAAGAAACACAAAACCCACATTTAAAGCATCCACCTGCATTCAAGAACATGATCAGACCGGCAAAGCAGAACCTTACCTAAGTGGTAGAGGAGAGCCTGCCGAGCAAGGATGGACAAGGGTTTCCACTACATAGTAGCAGTAGTAGGAGCGGCAAGAAGAAGTGAGTTCGAGGGCGCCTAGTTAGCACTGAGAAGGAGAACAGGACTTGACTGATTTGGTGATAAGAGCTATCACCCATTGTACAATCGATTGGGATTTGAAACCATAGGTCGGACGATTCTTGTAGTGTCATTGTCCAAGATGGATAATTTTATCTTGGAATGCAGCAGCAGGTTAGTTGCAAATGTATGGAGGCATCGGATAGGAAATATATTGGGAAAGGGTTGCTTCTCCACTGTTTGGTTCTGTCTCATGCTCGTGGCGGTTGAGAAGATTTGAGGTATGAAGATTTCAATGTGTTTCTGTCAAGTTCCAGGTCATATCTACATAAACAGCATAAACAGGTATTTAGAAGACATGTCATCTTCCAAGTAAGGTCAATGACCCAAATAGATGTGCGTTCATAACCGATTTCTCATCCAAGAGCAGAAAGGTTATTATTATAACTCATCACAATGATCCATCCATGAAGACATGACATCATACATATTCTTTTGATGGATATATGGCAATGATTGTATATGAGAATGGACAACAACATATGTCTCACGGTGAGATTTGAGTTTTAATGAACACATTTAAAAATGCTAATGTGGTCATTAAAGAATCTTCACATTATCATCTTGAAGAGTTTACATCTCTGCTTTTAGTCCCAAATTTTAAAATATAATCCCTATAATTCACAGCTACTACCCATTTGAGACAATTTCCAAGCCCATCCCACGACCAAATGTCTGGAGTTGAAATTCCCTTCAATATACCTTAAAACGTGAAGTGTTCACACATAGTATCAGTACTCATCAATACTGTAGTGTGTACTTTGAAACAATGACTGCACAATTCTCAGTGCCCTCATACTACATTCTCCTGGGTTTTGAGGATATTTTGCAATCATACCATAGTCGAGTTCCGGGCCATGTAGGACCACTTGTCAATCAATCAGCGGCTTTCATGGCATTCATGATCTGTTGGCAAGTTACACGATCACCGTTATCATGTCCACTGCAAGATAATAAAAGTGAAAGCGAGCGTGTCCAGGTAAGGTCGTTTGATCATCAGCACATGGACGACACAGCCTGCTCTTGTTCAAACAACTGAGACTTTGAGTAGGGTTGTCAACACCAGGCGTGCGCACTAAAGATAGGAGACACCATAAATCTGAAGTTTCTTCACTGATGTCTTTCAGTATTCGTCAAAGGCATTCACTGCGGGATCACACCCGTATCAACTATTTAATGCTGAGTCATGCTAAGGATGTATCCCATGCCCGAGCCTAAGGATGACATACTTGCATTCTCCTGTTTAAAGTCATAATGGAGTTCAGGGAGGACAAACAAGACTTCACATGTAGCACACGACATCAATCTCATCGCCACAGCAGTGCGAGAACTGCGATAAGGTTCCATTGACTTTTCTGAAAATAGATATATATGAACATTTGCTCAAAATCATTGACAAAACAATCTCTTCATTACATTGCGGTTTATGTCACATTTTACACGTCAATTTCAGAGTTCCACAAGCTCGTCGGGGGCGTAGTTGTTTGTGGAAATACCGGCGTAGTTCACTTTGTCGAACCTCACCACCACGGGATATCTGACTCCGGCGACCTGTTCCATCACGACATGCAGAAACTTAGCGTAGAGAAACCTTCAACTCTATCACTACTAGTGAGCCGTGAAAGAAAGAGTGTGTATATCACAAAAGACCCGAGGCAGGGAAATGGCAATGTCAGCTCATACTTTCAGCAGATAGAGAACTTTGAGCAAAGCACCAGACACTGCGTCGAATTGGTTACTAATATTGATTCTCTCAGAATTCTCCGCCGCTTCAGCTTCTTCTATGCACGAAGAACGGTCATCGAAATATGCTATCTCTCTGCAGCTTTCCCTCGCTGGAATGACGCACGACAAGAATGAGGGAGATCACAGAAGAGACTTTCGTGCTATATGAAAGACTTGTTCTCGACATCGCTGCTGCACTACGAGAAGACTACAGATTCCGAATGCAGTCCACTGTTTACTTAGCCTTCGTGCTCAAGACAATGTAGTAACATAAGAGACCAGAATTGTAGAGCCGGAGTAGGTATTTACAAATTCATCATGCAGAGACCGAATTCAAAGACCGTCAGAAAGAGGGAGAGAAAGAGCTATCTCTCTCTCTGGCTTTCTATAGCTGGAATGGCTAATGAACAAGGATGGAAGAAATCACACAAGAGATCCATGCTGTATGAGAGACTCAAGGTCGACATTGACGCCACACTACGAAGAGACTACAAATGCAGAATACACTAAATTAATTACATAGCCTTCGTACACACAGCCATCGTACACAAGGCAATGCATTGACACAAGAGACCAGAATTTTGGAGCGAGGGCAGTAAACAGAGACTGAATTCAAAACCGTGAGAGAAAGAGCGGTCACCTGGTCGACGGCGACGACCTTGCCGGTGTCATTGTACCAGTAGCTCTCGCGCCTCAGGATCTTGACGGTGGAGCCCCTCTTAGGTCCCACAGGAGCGGGCTTGGCCTTCTCCTCCACAGCAGCTGGTGCGGCGGCCGCGTCCTCAGCTCTGATTGACAGCCTCACAACATTCCTGGCGGGGGCGACTCTGCACTCCACCTTGGTGGAGAAGAAACTGCTCTTCACTGAGCCAACGACGCCGGAGGTCGATGCGAGCGCCGCGGAGCAGGAGGTAGCTGCAGCTGCGGCCGCCATTGCTGCAGGAACGGCAGGGGGAGAAGGAGAGGAAGGGGAAAGGGACGGAAAGGAAGGCGATGAGAGGAGAGGAGAAGGGAGAGAGAGAGCTTGGGGTTTTCTGGTGATGGCGTTGCCGGACTGTGCTGCAAATGGATAACGGAGCTCACGCACAGCCAAGAGGGAGGGAGACGCTGCCCGGGGAGAAACTTTGGCGTCGGGCAGATAAGCGGGCGGGCGTGTGGCGATCGCGCGTGAGAAAGGGGCCAATTGGGAGGAAGCAGAACATTTGTATGGTGCCCTTTGGATGAGGTTGCAAAGGCTTCAGGCCGCGTTTGCATTGGGCATCTACACTAACTTAACACCTTAACCCGTAAATGCCTGGGCGACCACAAAGTGCCCGATTTCTCTAGTCAAAGGGCCAATTCGTCAATTTTCAAACCTTTCTTTGGAAATACTCCTTTCACAAGGTGTTTAAGTTAGGTTATGATTACTTTGACCATTGGGATTGAGTAAAAGGTCTAATTTGTACATTCTACATGGTTGAAAAAATTGAGTATGTGAGTGTTATTTGGTTTATTTCTCCATGTTCTATGACTTCTACTCAACAGATTTACACAAGGAAACTTGTGTTGCATTAGCAAATTGTGATGAAGGATCAACAAAATTCGGATTGTTAATTGGACCTTCTTTACTTAAGTTATGGTTATTGAAAGTTTATGTGGGTTGATTCTTTAATAAACCACCTAGGTCCTCTAGTAGCGTTGACTCTTGATTCTAGAATGGTTAATATGTATAAGCACGTAGTCATCTCTTTTAAACACAGGTCTTGTTGGGTGTTGTTCTTATATCTAACTTAACCCCACAACACTGAAATATAGGGGTGTGATTGAGATTAAAAAAAACCCAAACAAGGCCCACATACTTTAGACAACTAGTTTGGTGTGGCACTAAAATTGGTGTAAATTAAGGTAAGCGGCCTTTAAATGGACAATTTTAGTTTTACACCCACTTCTTGTAAAATTGGAGGCATGCAATTTCCTAGTGCAACTTGGTTACCAACTCCAAATAGTGTTTGTAGTCATTTTCCTTAGAATTTTAGGAGTTCATATGAATTCCTTGTTCATTGTCAAAGTTTAAAAAAAACAATCGTTGTGATAAATGATCATATGGGTAACCCCCCAATTATGTTGATTATTGAGCCTAGAGTGGTTTGAAACACATGTCTTTTTGGTGTCCGCCCTTGGATCCACACCTAATAATAGACCACTCAAATTATAGGCCCCTTTGTAAGATGAGCATCCAAATCACTTTCACTTACCTTAAAGGCTTACAACCCTCATTTTGCATTGGGCCACCTACACTAACCACCTAAGTTAGTGTGGCATTAAAATTGGTGTTATTTTATATAATTAAGATGGTCTTCGTTACTTATCATGTAGCACCAAGTGTCAAGCGACATCTTCTTTAGTCATTGTTCAATAATTGCAATCTCGACACATAATGTGGGCCCATGGTGAATAGTGTGTTCCTCACTAAATCATATGTTTAGTGTACTGGTGTGTAACAAACATTATTCCCACAATTGTTGAAATTCATGTAATCATTTGTGTTGAGGACCCTATTAACACTCAATTCGTTAGCACTTGTACCCTTCACCTCGTTTATAGGTTAAATCATATATATATATATATGCACACAACCCTCCCCAAGAACGTTCAGATTAATGCAACTCTATGCGTGGATCTACCTATGCATATGTAAAATTGTCTACAATTCAACATAGACATGTGAAATATCATTGTTTATTTATCGTTAGAATATAGACACATCCAATATATTTTGTATCAAAGAGAATGAAAACTTGGGCTTTGCAAGGTTTTGTTAAGATCTACTTATTCTCAGGATGCCTACCTTAAAATGTGTTTAGAATCAAATCATAATCCTCCATTTTGGTGATTGTCCACAAGTTGGAACTGTCAATGTTTTCTCCAAGCTAGCATGAAGGACAAACACCAAGTCCTTCAAAGAACCTCATGTGGTTGATTTGCAATTATGGCGACTGGAAGGCACTCAAGTTGAAATCCTTCTCAACTGTACACCATCTTATGTGTAACATGGCAGTCTGGATTACGAGAAATGACCACAATATGTGTCAGATCCAACAATTGAAGGCTAGCCTAAAGACTTAAAGACCTGGTGATTTTTTCCTTAGTTAATAGAGTTATCCTTTAACTCAACCAGAGTTTTAGTAGGGAGTTGGTTGTTTCGCATGCATAACTTTCCATGTTCGGTAAGTTGTGGGTGCATGCTTGGAGTCAATGTGGAGGTTTGAACGAAGGACATTCCATATTGGTTCATTGGGTATCAAACTCATTTTGGCATGCTAAGGGACGCCAAAATGAGTTTGGTACCCAACGAACCAATATGAAAGGTCCTTCGGTCAAACCTCCACATTGACTCCAAGCATGCACCCACAACTTACCGAACATGGAAAGTTATGCATGCGAAACAACCAACTCCCAACTAAAACTCCGGTTGAGTTCAAGGATAACTCTAATGTGCGTCTATTACTATATAGTGAGTAGGAGAGATGAATGGTTAGGTGCCACAACACTTGGATGCTTTAGAATGGAAGGTTTGCTCCACACCACATCCCATTCCAGTTTGGCAAACGAAGATGGAGTGATTTCAATTCACAAACAAATTGAGAAACAGATGAATACAGGACGAAGCAGGATATTTAACAAAATTTGAAGTCATAATGGACATCGGAAGCACCTTATAAAATTCAACACCAAGTGCAAGCAAGTATTTTTAGACTAGAATCATGTTAATAGCTGTGGGGGTACAGCTGAAAAGTAATCCTGCTAAATATAGGATTTCACCATTTGCAAGAGGTCTCTTATATATAGCTTTCATCAATATTGCTCAACACCTTCTGTTACTTTGCCACAACACAGACTGTCATATCGACCAGTATCTACTCTATAACCAACGCCATTGCACGTTGTAGTCCTCAAAGGAAACTCAATAGGTACAGCAACAGACTGAACAAGGCTATATAAATGGCTCCTTCCCCAAAACAGGTGCAATCGACATGTGCAGTAGCAGGATGTGAAAGGATGACCAAGACCACCACAACATTGCAAGCCCCTAGTGAGCACAGTTGCTGATGAATTCATCAACAGCTACAGAGAAAACTTTGATCTTTCATATCCAGGCTGTAGTAGCACCACGGCACACATCGCAAGCTTGAACAACTTCCCAAGTCACTGCTTCTCTCTTGAAGAGGCAACATACCTTGAGTTTATATGTAAAGCTTTGACTATGAAGCCATGGCACCAGTCATGGTTTGCAACTTCTACCATGTCCCTGGACATGAGAGTTACTAGAACATTGATAGGTTTGTTACATCAACTCAACCTCTGGGAGAATTGCACGAAACTGGGATTTCACAGAAAAATTCAAGGTAGACCTCTGTTTGTGGAGAGCCAGTGAAGCAATGGAGAGTAGGCCTACTGAATGTGGTTCCAGCCCTGAGTCACTGCTTTTCCCTCGAGGAGCCAATATATCTTGAGTTTAAGCACAGAGCTGGGATTATGAAGCCTTCGCATGGTCATGGTGTGCAACCTCTGCGGTGTCTCTGCATAAGAGAGAAACCTGTACATGGGATTTTACATCAACCTAACCTCTGGAAGGCTTGAATGGCTTGCATAAGTCTAGGCTTTTACGAAACGATTCAAGGTAGACCTCTGTTTTTCAGGGAGCAAGTGAAGCAATGGAGAGTAAGGATGAGTTTCCATGTAGTGGTAATAAGGACAAACTCGCCCAAATGTAGATGGAATCTAGTGGGGGCAGGGTTCATATCTGCCAACTAGCTACTCTCATCTTCTCAAATCCAAGCCCACCTACTAACCTCCTCCTCCAAGTTACCAAGGATGGACCTCCTCCTTCAATGCTTCGGTGACCAGCACTTGTAGGTTAAAAAGTGCATTAGTGGGCACATGGAAGTCAAGCGGCCCATGTCCACGGCCCTTCACATTCACAAGGCCACCAGAATGTGGTTGGTTGGTGGCTTGTGCTTAGGTACATGAGAACACCTCCAACCCACTATTATCTAGAATCTCGTGGCTAGCAGCCTACATGGAAACTCACCCTAAGCCAACTGATTATGTCTCCTACACTGATTCACTACTTTGGCAACCAAACTGGTTCTCTTCAAAGGCAATATACCTCCAGTTTAAGTGCAAAGCTGGAACAATGAAGCCACGGGATTGCTTGGTATGTAACTTTTACAGTGTCTTCCCACATGAGAGTTACTTCGGACATAATAGGTTAGTTACATCAACTCAACCTCTGGAAGGATTTGAATGGATTGCATGAGACTAGGCTTTTCAGGACCAATGCCAAGGTAGACCTCTGATTGTGAGGAGCAAGTGAAATGATGGAGAGTAAGCCAACTGATTGTGTCTCCAACCCTCAGTCACTGCATTTCTCTTGAGGAGCCACTATATCTTGGGTCTAACCGCAAAGCTGGGACTATGAAGACTTGGCACTTCTACGGCGTCCCTACACACGAGAGTTACTCGTACATGATATGGGTTTGTTACATCAGCTCAACCTCTGGAAGGATTTGAATGATTTGCACGAGACTAGGATTTTAACAAAAACTTCAAGGTAGACCTATGTTTGTGAGAAGCAAGTGAAGCACTGGCCAGCTTATTGTGTCTCCTACCCTGAGCGACACTGATGAAATGCTGTTGCTGAGGCAACATCATTGAGCTTCCAAAGCATACCTCCAGAGAAGCTCAAGGATCAGAGGTGGCTGATCTCTCTTCTCTGCACCAGTCACCACTCTTGCCTCCTGTCTTGGACTCCAGCTGAATGTCAGAGATTTTGATGTCTTTTGACACAGCCTTGCACATGTCGTAAACTGTGAGGCTGGCAATAGACACAGCAGTTAGAGCTTCCATCTCCACACCCGTAGGACCAACAGTCGTCACTTTAGCTTCAATGTCCACGGCATGCAGTCCCTCGTTGAGACTGAGGCTCAGATCAACCCCACTCAGCAACAGGTTATGACAAAGGGGTATAAGATCGCCCGTCTGTTTCGCGCCCATGATACCTGCGATTTTCGCCACCGTGAGAACATCACCTTTGGAGATGCTGTTGGCGGTGACAAGGGAGAATGCATGTGCACCAAGGTGCACTCGCCCGCTTGCAACCGCCACTCTCCTTGTGTCATTCTTCATGGAAACATTTACCATCGCAGCCTTCCCTGTCACGTCAACATGTGAGAGACCCATAGCAGGTGGCTGATTTTCTCTGCCAATATCCTTTGATCGAGACACAAATTGGTGGTCAGAATCCCTCACTGCACCAGTGGTAGTCAAGTTGCTCCTCACCGGTTCCAGTCGGGCTGACAGTGCAGAATTGAGTTGTGGGTCAGAAGAGACTTTGCCTTTCATGGCAGAAGTTGCCTCAAATCGAGATGGAGGCACAGCACCAAATATAGCTTCCAGTTCCTGCCAACCGAGGAAGAAGCACTTATCATGCTCAGGTTGATCACTATCCCATCCAGTTTCATTTTACATTGTGATTGCAAGGAGAACTCTCGAGGCAGCAAGATATATCTGGAGCACACGCCTCTGGTCACTTCTTCAAGTTGGCAACAGCAAGCTCATTAAACGCATCATTGGCATAAAGGGAGCATCGAAGGAAGGCAAGCTGGTTAAATAAGAAGATTCAAGGGACCCTCGTTGAATGGGTGGATTATGTCTCCCATTTTGGAACCCTCATTTCTTCCACCCAAAGAATTACCACACCAACAAACATTGCATGGCCAAAATGTTTTGCATATGGGCACACCTTGTCCTTTTGAAAGCGTTTAAGCCAATTTCATATTCAAATGATGTAGAGATGTAAAATCCATGACTAGTGGAAGTGCACCTTATTGAACTCGTCAACGATGGCATCCTCATCCCCTTTCAGGGTTACACTTCCCGGTTCACCATAACCAAAGCCTGTTCTTTGAGCCTTGTCAAAGTGACGATTGTCCTCCTCATCACTGAAATCACCACCATCAAACCCTGACCCTAATGAGGATTTCCACTTCTCCCTTGAAAATGCCGCCCGGCATCCCCCAGTCAGGGAAGACTGCGCAGTGGAAACAAGCTTCCAAAGAGCTCCTTGTCTGCCTCTGAGGAGCATCTTTGGGGGCCGTTGGAGGATTCACTTACACCTCCATCCGCAGCTCTTCATTAATCATCTGCATACACATCCAAATCCCCATTACAGGCATGCAATCATTTTACCCTTTTAAGCAATCGGACTCTTTGCTGAGGTCTGCACCTTCAAACAAGTTGCTCCAGATAGATCCACTCATCTGTGAGCTCTGACAACAAAATCCTTAAACCTTAACCCTAAAATATACAACCTGATCCCAGATCTCCTGTCAAACATGGGTCACGCTCTCTTAAAAGAAGAGATAGAATTCCATTTCTCTCCAAGCCCCTTCACGATGACTATAACCATGGCCATTAGCACAGATTGTGCAATTGCGTTACTCGTTGTCCCAGATATTGATGAAGAATATGCATACACTATTGACGATTTAAGCTTGATGGTAGAAATAAGCCAGCCATGATCATTTGTCCAATACAGTAAATATACCAAACCACTACACATAATCAGGACCTCTACTATTGAAGGGAATGCTCACTAATCCTTAGAGAAGCTCTTCATGGAGAAACCTTAACAGTGACGAGTAGCTGGCGACATGATATTATATGAATAAAAACGAAGCTCTCTCTCTCTCTTTTTGAATCATCAAATTTCGCCAGGACGGAACCTTGCCAGAGATATTATGGTTCTCACCAAATGCTTCGCGAAACAAGCTAAAATGAGAAAATAGATGGACCCTGAAGCTGATGATTTGACAAAGACAAGAGCAAACACACAAGTCATCAACAAGCATGAATTCTATTTGAGCTCTTCCTACATTTAGGGTTTAGGGTTTTAGATCCTTATTTTGCATTTGAGCAACTTAAACACCTATCTAATAGAAAATCTTTACAAAGTTAACTCGACCACAATAGGCAGCGTCGGAAAAACCTCAGTCGCATCAGAGAGCTGATGAGCTCGAATGTCGAACATCACCCACAAATAGCTTTTGAGATTCTTAACCCAGAGCTACATTTTGGTGCAAATGTGCCCCAAAACCGTTACCTCCAAATGTGCACAAAAAGTGAATGACTCCGACTCCCATGTAGCTGATAATTTGACAAGCACGGGAGCTCAAACAGACGTCATCAACAAGCCTAACTTCTGTTCGAGCGCATCCTTAATTAGGGTTTAGGGTTTAAGCTCCTCGTGTTTTGAATTTGAGGAACCCAGATAGCCTAGCTATCAGGAAATCTCCACGCCGTGAATTCCACACGAGAGGCACCGTAAGGAAAACCTCATTACGATCAGAGAGCTGGTGAGTTCGAATGCCAAGCACAAAATTAGCTTCTGATGCAAATGCGACCCAGGCCATTTACCTCCAAATGTCCAAAAAAAGTGAAATATGACTCCCACTACGCAATCCACTCAAGTTTCTCCAGTCCCGAAGCTCCAGCTTTCTCAATAACCATGCCCACTTCCCACACACACCCTTGTATACCTCAATATCACCGAAATTTCCCACAAGTTGCTCAAACCTCGATGAAAGTTTCAGTTACCGACTAAGTAAGTAGGTACTTACAGCCTGACAATGAGCACCATCGAAATTGCTTCAAGATTCGGCCAAACATCCGCCGTGAGCAATCGGGCACCGAAGAACCTTCACAGCTTTCTCGCTATGCTCAATGTTGAGTTGGAAATCTACAGTACACGAACATATTGTGGTCTTTGAGCATACCGGAGGGCGTTCTATCAATCCCATGTCAAGTGGTCTCACCCAATTGTAGGAATGACACGTGTCAGATGGAATACTTGTTATCTGTCGAAATAGAGAGCTCTCTCCAATACTATGTTTTAGTGGAATGTTGTTCATTGTTGATTATATGTTGATCACACTGAGGGCCTTTCTATATGGGCATAAATAAAAACAAAAAGAAATGAACGCAAATGTTTTTTGACACTTGCATGAATAAAAACCCATTCGTCAGTAGAGAGTACCCACCCATGCACAGATGCTCTCTCTTGTGATGTAAATCCTACTTGTAAGTAAGAGGGTTTTGCTCACTTGTGAGTGTAGTCATATATATATTGGGGTCTTTATGTTGTGTGATTATAATTTTATTTTGAGGGTTGGTTAAGATGTTGGTTCTTTCTACTTTTCTTGTAGGTTAGGTATTTTATAGATATTTGGTGTATCTTTTTCATGAGAGTTTGATGAGGCGTTTGGGTAATTTGAGTTTTGTGAAGTATTACATAGTTAGGGTGTGGATCGCTCCTCTAGCCCAAGTTGTAATATAACAAGCTTTCAATTTTTTTTGTCAAAGAGCATCTATGAGCAAGTTGTATTTGTCGTGCTTTTCTTGGACAAAGTTTAGGGAATGGTTGGTGTTAAAAACAAAAGGGGGGGGGGGGGGTGGCTTCTTTGGCTATACCAATGACACTTGTAATGTTTAGACGTAAGCGAGCTAAACATGTGCAACAATGAGTTGTGCATGTGTTTTGCATGTGTTGGTATGGTGTTGTCTTGAGGGGTGCATTCATTTGTGCTTGCAGCAATGACATGTATTGCTTGTTGTGTTTATCTAATCGGAATTTTACTAGGAACCTTTGTGTACATATTAAAATCATCTGTGAAGATGTAGATTTTATTGGTTTTTTGTGACTAAGTTCATTGTATGTTCTAAACAGAAGAGGATTGCATTGAGTTATGCTCTTAATATGTTTGGGTAGCCTGGGAGTATTTATGCTATGATTTTTGGTTATATTTGCTGTAGACTCCAAAACCGGCTAGAATACATGTGCCATCCTTATTAGGGGGTGTGAATGGGTGTGAATGAACCGCTAATGTACTAGCTCTTTAGTGGTGGGAATTTTGTGGAATTGGTTGTGGATAGTTCTACTGGTAGAGGCTTTGGGAGTGTTTGTATGTGTTTGTGAGAAGGGGAGAGTTGTGTTTTTGTTTGTGTGATAAAAAAAATATTAAAAAAAAGAATTTGGATGAACTAAAAGTAATTTGGGGATGACAACACTTGTAGAGTTATTCATAAGAAGTATCACTAGAAAACTTACCACAGTGACACAAAATACCATATGGCACTGAATACAATATTTAGTGTAGACTATAGGACCAAGTGAGAGTGTGGCCAAAGTGCTCTAGGGCATTTACTATAGTGCAGTCATACATGTAAAAACATATAGATACTTCATTTTCAAGCATTCTGAAATTGTAACATCATTTAGCAACTACAAAGTCCACTCTTCTAATTTATTTCAATAAGATTGGACAACATGAAAACACACGTTTCCAAAATTGGTGTACAAATTTTACACTCACTCTAGTATGTAAATTGGAACACCACCTCTATAGGAGGACGAAATTGATGAAGGTGAGCCTCAACCTCTTTTTCTAGCTCATTACTAAGTCTTGGGGCAAGATAAATTCCTCATTTGCTTCATCACTCGTTTGAGCAAGAAACAAAGAAACATTATATCAAGTATAAGGGCCAGTGAAGAATCTTGTCCACGACAATGTTACAAAGGGCAACAAAACAAAATGCCAAAAGTCCATATTTGTCTTTGTTTGATTTGCGTTTGACCTCTTGGAGTTGTGATTTGCGCAACTTCAACTCTGTGTATGCCAATTCCACGTCCATTGCCCGTCGACGCATTTTTGCCTTCCAAGCATCTTCTTCGTCCAAGTTTTCACAAGCTGATTCAATCTCCAAAGCACATTCACGTGCTTTAGCCTTCAATTCTTCTAATTCACGCTCCTTTGCTTGTTGACACAAGTCTAGAGCACATTGTGCACATGAGGACCTCGCCCTTCCAGTATGGCAGCCCATGGTATACTTATTTTCTTTCTCTCAACAAATTTATGCAAAGCTCTCTGGATTTTATAGAATGTGTGGACCAGAACTTGTCAATGACAAATTTCACCGATATCTTCGCAACCTCGACGATTAGAATGATTAAAGAAGTAACCAGTTGGGATATAAAGTTTAAGTTCATCATCATTGCAAAAGTACTAATTTATACCCATATGTAACAAAAGTAAAAGCAGAGAACACCGTATAGAAAAGTAAAGTAAAAGGACAAAAAAAGAGGTAATGATGTGGGTAATATTGGTAGTGTTGCATTTTTCAACTTCCTCTCATTTTAGCTTTTAATTTCTTTCCTTTTTACAAGATTTATATTACAAATTATTTTCAACTTATTTACGTTTAGACGTCGCTTGGTCATAACATTATTCAACAAGCAATTGAACTTCCACTCCTAAATTCGGCAACATGTATAAAATCAATGTAAATGAGAAGGAGGGAGGTATTTGTGTCATGCAGGGGTGCTTCTGATGTTGGTCATAAGCTATATTGTTTTGTCTAATTAGTGTGGGACACCATTCGGAGTTACGTGTTGCTAGAACTTTTTGCCGGCATTTTAATTTTTACCAACTAAGTTATATCATTTTCTTCGGTGTGCATACTAACTACTTATGTTATTTGGGGTATAAAGTGATACACTTAGTAAAATGTTATAGCATTGCATAACTCCAAATGGTCACCCACACTAACGAGACAAATGGTCTAGCACAACAAGAAGTTTGTACCCCCAACATGGTCACTACTATATTAATTATCCCAATTAATGCATGCTACTATTCGGAATTATGCAGTGCAATAACATCTTACGTACTCATGAGCTCAATTTCTACCAACAAAAGTTACAAGAGGATATTTGGACATTATAGAACATATTTGACTTTGTTTGGTAGATAATTACATTCTCATTAAATAGTTAAAGCAATGCATACCTCCGAATAGTACCACGCACTAAGTGGGATGATCGGTGTAGTACTAGTAGCTACTATTTAGGTGAGGTTGCCACTTAGCATTGATAGGGACGGACAAATATTTACTATTAATAAGCAACTAACCTATAACTTGCTTATAATTAGTCCTCTCCCATTTAGGTGGGTAACTTCCTCTCACATTACTTGTGGCGTATGTTTTAAAATCATTGCCAAGCCTAGTGACCCGCAAGACCCTCGTAACCCAATGGATTGTTCAGTGTTCCATCTTCTAGGTCTCAACTCATGTTCCATGAATTGCATGCTTTGCATGTGACTTTTGCCCATACACACCCATGTTGTCGTAAAACATAGTCACCTAGTGCACACGGTGAGAGCATCCCCATCAGATCGGGTACAGCCCAAATAGAGTATATAATATTTTATACTTTTTGGGAGCCCTCCTCTTGGGCAGGGCAACTCATCTTGAGTCAAAGCCCACCAAAGCCTAGGCATACCCCCGGTATAATTAGGAAGCAATCAATAAGACAACGACACCAATTATCTGACATGGGATAAAGTAAGATATCGGAGTATCTCATATTAAAGTAATCTCTTGGCGGGTCGTTATCTGAACCATTTATGGCGGGGGAAGGTCTTTACTATACCCAGGTCGGTTCTAAATTATGAGGGACCGGACACTGGTGGGGCTCAATTTATGCCGGTACCGCCACCTAAGAACCCGGGATGCCCCATTTTGGGCGTTGGCATGCCCCATGCCCGGTCTGGTGGGGACGCTCTGAGTGGTAGATGCCATAGCCCATGGCACAAGCAGTCTACCCAACAACATTCCCTAGATGATCTTAGGTGCGTCAAGGCATTTGAAACCAAGGGCGCATTGCCGCTCATTTCTCCAACTCCCTTGCGACATCCAAACCCTAATTTCGCTACACATGTCCACAATTGGAGTCGCATAGCTCCGAGATTAGGAGAAGATGGACAATTTTGCTCCAAAAAGGGAGGACGATTATGATGAAAGTGCACATGTTACAAAACATGGCAATTTTGGAGCATCTTAGGAGTGGAGTGCAACCGCCATCTTTGAGCTCTTTCTCATTCAAGGATTTGTCATGGACGTGGAGAATTCCATGGGGGAGGAAAAGTCATGTGGCAATCGTCCCTTGGGAGAAGCGGGAGGATTTCAACAAGGGAAATGGGAGGGTTAGGGAAAATAAATTAATACAAGTTTGTTAAGAGAGGTCCAATGATCGGGGAGAACCGACAGTTAGTTACAAATGAACCAGTTGAGTTTGAGGAATAACCAGTTGAAGTTCAAGACTGCAGGAAAATTACCGATCATTTTAAAGGAATCTATAGAATATACTCCAATTTCATAAAGGAAAACCGGAGGATGTCAACATGTAACCGGGTGGACTTGCAAACACTAGGATCTCAACCGATTATGCCCAAAAATCTCCTCGATCACTGGAGAGATCCATGGACAAATGCCAACTTGAAGCACCCTAGAGCACATTGCTACTTGGAGCATGCAAGGTTTTGCTTGCTAAGCCATTCTACCCCGCCCTTTGGGGGTGCACTAATCATTGTTGAAAGAGTGGACCCACATGCGTACACAAGAGGGGTATTAATTGTGCCTAGGGGTTACAAAATATGCATAAGGTACATGTATTATTTATTCTAGATTTTGTAAGTGTACTAGGCATATTATTCATCTAATCCTAGTTGGATTTCTGCTTTTAAGCTCATAGTCAATTATAATGAAGTGGGTTATCTACAAGAGATCCAAATGAACATTTCATCCAATATATGAATTACATTCCTCTATGAAATTTAAGGTTTAGGACGAGAGGGGAAAGACCACTCTATGGGAACCCTAAAGGTTTCTCATTGTGGAGCTCATTGCAGGTGGAGTGAGGATGGAGTTCATAGGTGGTTTTTCTTCTCTTATTCTTCTGGTTGTTTTTTGATCTAGTAATGAGATTGTGGTTGCAAATTGTGGTGTTTTTGGGGTCCTTGTAGCGTCAACGTTTGGATGTCAGTTTATGGTGCCCTTCTTCATCTTCAACATCAACAATTGCTGATCGTTGCCTTACCTCTTTAATTGCCAACCAATTTCAATTTAAGAAATAACATTGCCGAAAAACGACAATCCTCCTTGTTTTTATCTTCCCTGCATGGAAAAAAGTTGCACCACCTTATACTTCTCCACATCTTACACAAAACCTCTTAAGTGATCAATTATAGGCACCCCTCTACTCGACATGGCCCAATAAACCTCATCACACAACTAGTTAATGTTATGGTCAAATAGCAACTACCTTTAAGAAAGTGTTCAAATGAAATGCACATTGTTTCAAGGACTTTTATTCCAAGCTGCGGGCCACTTTTCACTGGAGCTTGAGGACCTTTGACCCGTGATATATAAATTATGTGATCGGTCAAGAGGCCAAAGAAGGTCCAAGTTCACTTTACACTAGACCTTGAAAGCTTGAATGACCAAACAAATTCAAATAAATGAAAAATCTATATGATATGTTACATGGCACCAAGTGGACTACTAGATGTTGCCTCAGGCCCACCAAAATTAGCAGGTCTAACACAAAATTAGGGGCTGTGACAAGCAATCAAATTGCCATGGACCCCAAATAACATTTTATTGCAATGGGGGCCTTTGGATGATTTTCAAAGGCCTTTAAATTTCATTGTCACAGCTCTTGGTCCATGTGCAAGGCAGCCCCAGAATGTTTTTGGCAAACACTGAAGAATGTTTTGGACACAGAAATTGCAGACTCCCGAAATCTGAGCACAGAAATTTGGGTCAAGTATAACTGTCCATCTAACTTCATCACATAGCAAACTTGTCTGCAAAATTAGTTCTGGAATGAACTAAGATAATAGCAAATGTATATTACTGTATCATGAGAAATTTGGTTCTGGTAAATCAGAACAATACAATCAGGAAGTTAACATGAATTGGGCAACTGGGTGCTGACCAGAGCTTGTCACCAATGTTTCTAACAAGGGCATGTGCCCACCACTTTGAGGAAATATATCCTGAAAATGAAGGTCCTGGCCTAATCTGTAGCTAAAACACATTCCATGAACAATAATCACTTCTCTCCACCTGCACAGCTTGAAGTGGTATTGTTGGGTCTGTCGGTATCTTTAATGGTTCAATCAATGATTCGACATACAATTCCTAAATGGTTTTCTTTTCTTTATTTGCTGAAATCTTGAAACAAGTATTATGGTAATTATAAGTAGTATGAATGAGATATAACTGAGATTCGGATGAATCAGTCACTGTCGCACTCATCAGTACTGAAATGAGCAGTTTTCTCAGCCTGCAATAACCACAACAAACATGAATCCATGAGAATCTACCATCAATAATGCTTAAAATCATTAACTCCAGTGGAGATAAGCTATGTCAAGTTACAACATGAGAATCAATGGGTGGTGAGAGGGTCTTTCTTCGAGGTTCACCTGATTATTCAATCGTGTGCGGTTCAGAAGTTTGGTGCGTGCCTTGCATGCAGCGGAATTAGGCGACCACAGCATTTTCTGCACCCAATGATGCCAACAAAATTGAATAACAGACTTCGAAAAAACAGACGTAGTAATTCACTCATCCCATATTTCTGACAAAATTTATAAGTTTAATGAGGTGCAACAACTTTACGGCCCTTTGAGTTTAATGTGGTGTAAAATTCACAACTACTTCAATTGAACAACTACATTACATGTTTAAATGGGATAATTTCTTCTATTATTTCAAAAGTTAATGAGATTACTTCTGCCAAATAATTTAAGCCACTTTATAGAGGTGTGCTTTTCATATAGACTCTAAAGACATATAAAGGTGCAAAATGGAAGTGGCCACTTTCAATCTTATAACAGCAATTTGTAAGAAAAACAATAGTTGTTATCAAATGCTCTCATGTTTTACCCCTCATAAGAACTATGTGATTCCTAGACAGAATCGCTGCCAGTACCTTTTCTTTTGAGCTGAGTAAGACGGGCACATCTTCAACTTCAATGCCAAATATATCGTGCAATAGGGTATTATTCTGTTCACACAGCCATGAAGGGTATTTATTGCGAAGGTCT
The DNA here is from genome assembly GCA_950295325.1 of Polytrichum commune. Classification (NCBI taxonomy): domain Eukaryota; kingdom Viridiplantae; phylum Streptophyta; class Polytrichopsida; order Polytrichales; family Polytrichaceae; genus Polytrichum; species Polytrichum commune. The sequence goes on from CATNTY010000053.1 coordinate 29,617, forward strand.
ACACACATCCAAATTGTCAATACCAAACACAGAACACTCAACTTTTCTTTCCCAATGGGCATACACCTGTAGGGAAAGAGAAGTAAAACTAATCATCCC
>CATNTY010000054.1:0-18563 GCA_950295325.1 Polytrichum commune
ACTCGTGCACTTGGTGGTTGCTGGTTGGCACTTGGATTGCTCTCGTGGATTCGTGCCCGAGGTGGAAGAAGCCCTTTGCAACAACCTTGTAAGCTCTGCCCCTGAGGTTATTGAATTAGAAGAGTCGAAAGAAGATAATGTAGCTCCTCCATCCAATGAGAAAGAGGTTGCTGTGAGGCCAAACCCACCACCCTTAAGCGTCCTAGTCCGGGTGATGGTTTTGAGAATCACATTCACTTCATAACATCATCGTGTGAATTACTATGTGGCTCTCATGCCCAAGGTACTCACTTTATCTTAACTTAACTTGTTACATTGTTTTGAATCTCTTGGCGTGTGGTGGAATGTGATTTCTCAAGGGTCCAACCCGCGGCCTTGGCCACGCACGCCCTTAAAGAGAGTCCCCTAGCACCCTTGATCTTTACTCCCTTTGTATTGACCTTGCCAATATCCTCCACATTCTCCATTCGTGGCACACGTGATCTTATTTTGACAAAGGGATTGCAAGTGTTTAAAAACACTCACCTCCATGATCCATCATTAATACATTCAAAGAGTCACATACAACCCTACCTAGTCTAATAAACCCCAACCCTTACTTAAGATCAAGGATGGCCTACCATAGCCTAGTGTGATTTAGATTAGTTTTCGGGCTAGACAACTAAGTTGCTAGGCCTTGTTAATTGATTGCACTCCCACCGGATCAGTTGTCCCTTGTGCTGGCTTCGGCCTGGAACTCTGGCTTCGGCCTGAACTATGGCTGCGGCCTGAACTATGGCTTCGGCCTTGAACTTGCTTCTGCCTGAACTATGGCTTCGGCCTTGAACACTTGCTTCGGCCTGAACTCTGGCTTCGGCCTGGAACTTGCTTTGGCCTGAAGTGTGGCTTCGGCCTTGAACTTGCTTCGGCCTGAACTGTGGCTTCGGCCTTGAACTGTGGCTTCGGCCTTAACTGTGGCTTTGGCCTTAACTGTGGCTGCAGCCTGAACTGTGGCTTCGGCCTTGAACTTGCTTCGGCCTGAACTCTGGCTTCGGCCTGGAACTTGCTTCGGCCTGAACTCTGGCTTCGGCCTTGAACTTGCTTCGGCCTGAACTCTGGCTTCGGCCTTGAACTCTGGCTTCGGCCTGGACTATGGCTTCGGCCTTGAACTCTGGCTTCGGCCTGGATTGGTGGCTGCGGCTTGAAACTGTGGCTTCGGCCTTGGACCGGTTGGCTTCGAGCTACATTCACTAACCGACCCTAGGTGCTAGTCGAGCATCACCCTCACTCCTTTCTCCTTGTCCTTTGGCTATGTGTACTAACTTACCCCGCTAATGAACTAATCTAACACACAACTACTCTAATAGCTACTTAATCCACACACCTTGTCTCAAGCTCTAAGAGCTTCTCCCCCTTTGATAATGAGATAATGAGAGAGAGAGCTTAACTAATTAATCTCACTAAAACTAATAACCCACCCATGTGGCTCAAGCTCTTAAGAACTTGCTCCCTTGAGAGCGCTTGATGGAGAGAGAGGAAAATGAGAGAAAAAACACCTTAAGTAGCAAAGAGGGAGAGAGGGAGAGAGAGTGAGGATAGGGTGAGAGGATTAGCACCCCCAATCACAATCCGTTAACCTTCTCCTCCAAAGTAGGGACTAATCCCCATCCACCAAGCTTTCTTCTTCCTAAACTACCAAGGTGGATCCAAAAGTGGGCATTTAACCCGCGGAGCTCACCTTGCTTCACCTTACCCCCTACTCACATTATCAAGGCATACTCTTATTGAATTCAACCTTGAAATAATCACACAACACATTCTAATGCCTAAACTTAAATCCACACCGCAATTCACTTTTTTTATGTTTTGTGAATAATCATAACACATCAAAGTCAAACTAAAATTGGTTTCGAAGAGTTAATCACCACATGTGGGCACCATTTTGGGCTCATAGTTGCACCGGTGAAGGGCAAAGACAAGGGTGGGAGGTTGCAGCACATGCTTCTTTTTAAGTTTCTACTCATTCTTTCACGAAGGCCTCGGTGCAACGCATTGCTGCTCCAGTGACCATTGTTGTTGGAAGTCCAACCGCCACTCCTTTTGCCCATGCTCTAGATCTTGTTGGCGTTCCTTCTCATAGCTACGCAACCATTTCATTCGTGCCTCGCAAGAAGAAGGTTGTTACACCGGATACATTTGTGACTGCACATGGGAGAGCTCATTGAGGATCTCATGAAGACCAAGGTTCCCCCCTCTGGCCTACAACCACATACAAGATTTCCTAACTAAGGTTTGTGTGTCGTTTTTCTGTTTCCTCCATTCATTTTATGGAATTCAATATTTATTTTCTCGTTTATTTCTCTTTGGATTTTTTCTTTGCAGGTTGGAGCGGACCGTACTCGATCGATCGCCAAGGCAAAGGTTCACACGGGCATTGATCTACTCTTTGCAAATGCGCCCAAGAACCTGCGTGTGCCGAGGATCTTGGCCTCATCATCGGATGTTCTTGCATGGAACAAATGATCTTCCACATACTTTGAGGTTTTGTTTGTCTTTGCAAATGCCAACCTTCATGACGGCGACGGCATTGTCTTCGCGCACTCCGCTGATCTTGATGTCTCTAGTTTAATTCACGATTGGACACACATTGGAAATTTCTACGTTGCCGAAGACTGGTTTGGCATGAATGACCTTGATCTCCAGTTGCCTACGAATCCTTCGAATTGGTAAATTCTTTTAGTTCTCATCATTTTTTTTATTACCCTTGTATTTTGCATGCATTTATTTTTTACTATCCCGTGCATATTTCATGTAGACCGGTAAGTTTTGTATTAAGGTCCCCATGCGTAATGGATCCGTTTTGAATGTTCGTACCTCATACTTCAAGGACATGACTTACAATCTCAAGAGAGATGGTTGGCTCAACAACTTCACCGATGAGAAGAATAAGGCGATGAGGGAAGACGGGGTGCCTTGGAGAGGTGCTTGTGAAAAACTCCATGAGTACTTTGCCTCATCTTCTCTGCCCTCACGGATACGGACGATATTATCATGGATTGGCAATGTGACATTGGTTTATTCTTCATCTATTTGTTTTTCTATGTTTCATTTTTTCTTGTACTTATTGCATTTCACATTCATTTCTTTATTCTCACATTTTTTTTGATGTTCTAGGGGGTTCTGTCATTGCTTGCTGCTCCCTTTAACGCCATATTGTGGCGTGTGGTACTTTTGGGCCACCACCTTTCGAGAGAGCCTAAAAGTATCACACAAGCCCTTCGGTGAAGGTGGCCTGCACTTGCAGGTGCCCAAGCCGAACCCGGATGATAGGTGTATAACGTGAGTAGTTAGATTTTTAAGGGAGATTAAATATGCGTCGTAGTATCTCCAGAGGTTGGGCCTTAGTTTTTTATTAGTGTGGCTCTAAATTCTACTAACTAATTTCATATCTAGTTCTAACCTTAACCTACAACCTATTCTACGCGCAGACGCACCAACCTTGAAATCAAGGCAATCCTAATTTGTAAATTAGAATGGTTTTGATACACACCAACCGGGTGTGACTCATATCACCCTAGCTCAATGAACGGAATAACAACAATTTGATGGACCATTTAATTCTTCATATTTCTTTACTTAATTCTATTTAGTTTTCTAAGCGGGGGAACTTGGCCTAAGTCCCACCCTTTACACAAATTCTTTCTTAATTACTTGATTTCGGTTGCACCTCCTACTTCACTACATTCACATATTAGGCATCACCCCTTACCTGGTTGGTGCACCTCTTACCTCAGAACCTTCTAAGGCCTCGTGCAGGTCCTTTGAAGGTCGAGTAACATCTTAAACCCTTCGGACTTCAATGGTCCGACGGGTGGTATTACCCTACCGAGTTAAGTTTCCGATTCGTATATCTTGTCAACAAGGGTTTACGATTTATTTTGTATGTTTTAATTGTTAAGTGTGTTTACACCGGATAGATCACGAAATTACAACTTAATGGGACTAGGGTGACGGACAACCTGTAGGTTCAACCTGTTGCACGATCTTCATAAATTGGGGCCATTACTCCCAATCTATGGGGCCAATAATATAATAATGAATTCGCGGGTCATTAACCCCACCTTTCCACCAACAACATTAAGAGTGGTCGTGTCGGTGATTAATCCGACTTACCACATACGAAACCTGCTAATAAATGAAGCTACTACCACAAAACATACCAAGGACCCCGAAAACAATGGAGTTGGATATTCCCTTGGCGGTCAAGTGGTCAAGCCAATTGACCTTATGAGATAGGTGAGTGGGTTTAGAGATGCGTACCTTAGCCGCGCTTCCTCCAACCCTAAATGGAAGGCTAGCGTTAGTAAATTTACCTCAATTCTTCTTAGTTGGTTTGGACTCAATGTAGGCCAAACCGCTACCTCCTTCCTTGCTCCACTTCCCAAACGTCGACCTTGCCTCCTTCTTTGTAACTAGTTTGGTAGTAAGCGTACCTTAGTTAACAATTAAAATATAAAGTATTTACCGAATACCGAATCTTCTTACGCCGAATACCTCCAATAGGCTTGTGTGCCTCACACTAACTAATGAACTAACACTTGCTTAGCTAGCATCTACTAATATTTGCTTAGCTAGTTGTTTTTACTAGCTAGCATATTTTTTCTACTTTGCTATCTTCTAGCACTACTTAGTTTCATTTTGACCTTCCTTCTTCTAGGCTAAACGCTAAATGAACTAATTTCCCTAAATTCCCTATCAATTCTAACTTTTAATGCTAACATTCTAACTAAAAGTGATCCCGCGGAGTGGTGGACCACTCAAAGGGTTCACACGGCGTTCGAGTCGGACATCGACATCTTCAAGTCTCTCCTCCTCCCCATGCGTGAGCCTAAGCAAGAACATACTTCCCGGCAATTTGCCTTACAACGGGGGTCCGTTTTTGCTCATCTTCCCGAGAAGATGGTGAAGCGGAATTTTAATTTGTTGTGTGTGTAAGTTCAATGTTGGCTTCTAACTTGTCTGTTTGCATTTCTATCTTCTCGGATCGCAATTTTTTGCATGTGCTCATGTTTATGTTTCTCGTCCGATATGTTTAGAGTTCCAAAGAAGAGCCCGATCAATGCCCTCACTGCGGACATGTTTGCAACCCCTTCAACGACGTTTGAGCTCCCTTGGTATGTTGTTGAGCTTGCCCATCATTTCATGGAGGCACTGTCCCCACCTCCTACTCATACCCGCCCTTTTATCAACCTAGTCTTGGATTTCCTAGATGTAGAAGGTGAGCAAGGCGAGGATAGGGATAGACATGATAGTCCAAGCTGTGTGATTAGGCCTTGTGGGTTTGGAGACTCAAGCTCGTATGCTATATTTTTATTTGAATTTTTTGAGTTCATTTGTTTTATTTCCATCTACCTTTTGCATATCCCCATTCAACTCGTTCTTTATCTTATATTGATGTTTGATTCCGCTTGCTAACGTCATCCTTAATTTAATCCCAAACCATTTAGAAACCTGTGAGCCCAAATTATGTGCACACATGTGCTCCTATTCTCACAATTCAATAAAACTTAGGTTTTGGCAATTGTTCAATTATCTAAAAAATATAAAAAGAGTGAAGCTTTTATGTTAAAGTCAAAGTTGAGTTAGGGATTTGCTTGAGTGATTAGGTAGTTAACAATTGTAGATTAGGTAGTATTGATTAATCCTCGGATAAAATCCTAGGACTTAGTGTTGCTACCTAGTTAGTCATGTTTTCATGTTCAAATGCCGGTCAAGGGTAATTGGATGTTTTAGGATAGTGACCATTCGGATTTGAGAAGGGAGGGGGTTTCCTCCGAGAGGATCATGTCTCAGAATTCTCGGACTCGAAATACCAGCCCCTGGAGGCTGAGATATGCGGAAATTTTTTTGCTCTCTCTCTCTCGGTGCCCTCAGGAGGTTGGGCGATGGTTGTTGCCGCGCTGCCGAATGAAGCAGTTGGGTGACCCTGAAAAGGTGTGAATGGCTGGGGAGGTATGGACATTTGGTCCATCATTGGCCAGGGGAAGGGAGGTGTGAGTGCAGCTGGCATTACAGTCGGTTGCAACCAAAGGTGAGCGGTGCTAGATAAACCACCCAAGGGCAGTGACATTCTCGCTCTGCATTTTCGACATGGGAAGGATCTGGGAGGGGCGAGCTGGTAGCGCCCAAACAACCGGTTTGTGATGTAGATTTCACCGGGATGTGAGGACTGAGAGAGACATCTTAGATTTCACAAGAAGGGATGCCGAGCTGAGGCAACAACTGCCGCATTCATCAGGATAATTCTCAAAGTCCGAGAGAAAGGGGGGGTTGGAAGTGGAGTGTTCGGAACGACTACAGAATAAGGAATTGAGCATTGCCGAACCAACAGGAGTGGGACGGGTGTTATCAGTGAGGATGACAGGGATTACTAGAGCTCTAGCAGCTACTTAATCAATGGCAGCCAGTGGAGCAACCAGGTTGTCTGAGGGGTGGCAGGCTCAAGAACTCTGGAGTGCTGAGGGACGGCTTCCGCACACCGGTCCAGGGGGGTAGGCTAGGTTTAATTTGGGATTAGCCTGGGTTTAGGCTAGGGGGAGTTCCAGATGAGTTTCTGCCGGTTGGAGGCTAGGGGGGGTCTCAACAGAACCTGGTCAAGCGGGGGACAACAGATGGCTCCTTATGGGTCATGGACACCAGAAGAGGGTGGAAGGATGGCACTCTTCCCACCAACAACAAAAAGACCAGAAAACTAATAAATGAATAGATTAGTAGAAGGCTGGAGGGGAGATCATTAGATTGATAGTTATTAAGGTAAGGTGTTTAGTGAGCTAGCCAAGTATTTGTGTGGAGTGGGGACCCTTGTGTTTGTAAACACTGGGAGTCATTATAATAAAGATTGAATGTTAAGTGTGCAAACCATAAACTGGACTAGGCCTGAGGCCGATTAGCCATCAAGATTAATAGAGTACATTAGAGCCAGAGGCACCCACCCGGATTACGACGCACAAGGGTGGGAGTTTATGGCTGACAAAACCACACTACAAGACCTTTCATAAGTAATGCATTCTTCCACGCCTTCACGTTCTACTTGCTGGTGGAATTAGATTAAGTTATAATCTCCACGGGATTGGGATACCTTTTCAGCAAATTGAACTCAAAACATCTCCAAATTGAACCCTTTGTGTGACATAGATAACAATTGAATTTTGTTGTTATTCACTTTGTGTACGTTACTAACCTTCTCTTTGGATTTGGTTGGTGGCATGGGCACATGTAAGGCAGATCCTTCACAACTTTGACGGCTCTCTTAGGAATTATATGCCATCTTCTTTCAAAAATAGTATGTTCATAATGTATAGATATTCCTCAAAGTAATGTGGTATGTGTGATTACTTTGAGTAGAGTTTGAACCTTGAAGTATGTTTGGTGGGTGTCTCAGGATGCCATTTTGAGTTTGACAATGCATATATTAGATATGGAATGCAACATATTATGTAGGGGTACAAACATCTTCACCTTAATAATTTGATACTCAAAGGTTTTGTTCGTTTAGTTAAAGTATATACCAAGAAAGGTTGTTTATTAAAATATGATGATTACTCCACAATGATAGGGTCATGAGGGATGGTCCCACCCACCCTTCCAGGTTTTGAAAGGTACATAGATGTGTGGAAGAATGGGTTGGCCTCTGGACAAGAAAATGTGTTAAGAAAAATCTCTCTCTCTCTCTCTCTCTCTCTCTCTCTCTCTCTCTCTCTCTCTCTCTCTCTCTCTCTCTCTCTCTCTCTCTCTCTCTCTCTCTCTCTCTCTCTCTCTCTCTCTGCGTTTGGGCATGCAAGTGAGGATTTCCCCCTCCCTCGCACTCTAGTTGGGGAAGGTGGAGGGAAAATACCCCGAATCCTTTCCCTTTCTCCAATTTCACACCTTTTGATGTGGGAGGGCCAACATTAATTACGGAAGCTTTTGACTAGCTTGATTTGCAGTCATTAAATGACTATTTTTTATTATCATTTTTTTGGTTTTGTTTTGCGACTTCAATTTTAAGTTTTGGGGGCGTGTAATATACCATTGGAAAGGTGTTTTCAAGACCTTTGCAACGGTATACTACACGCCCCCCGAATTCAATTGCTAAACCAAAAAAAAACTAATTTGCAATCATTTAGCGACTACAAATCAGGTTGGTCAAAATAATCATAGCCAATTTCGGTTGCATTTCTTTTTGGCATAGTTTTCTATTAGTACTAGGTTGTCACGCTCATGGCCTCTGGATGATTGTAAAGAGCCCCACGCTAATCTACCAACATCCCACACTATTTTGCTAAGACATTTTTATAATGATAAATTACAAAGATTATGTTTCACTATGGTTGATATATGGATGAATAAAATAAGTTTATGAGGTTTTTGTGATATGATTTTTATCCAAGGTAATTTGCATGGGTTCAGGGTTGTCTATTGTGTCGTGACGGAGGGTAATCCCGGCATAATGTCGTGCCGTCACGACACGTATCCGTCACGACATTATGCCGGATGCTGTCTTTATCCTGACGGACTTGAATTTTACCGATTTTTTTGTGTAATTACATTAACCCAATTCAGACACGTAGGATTTACAATGTCCACGTGTGATGACATGTCAGCAAAGTAAAGATAAAGTGGGGAAAAATTTACTAGAGCCCGTCCGCCCCCCCGTCCGCCCCTGTTCCCGACCCCGTCCGCTCCGTTCCCAACCCCGTACGCCCCGTTCCCCCTCCGTCCGCTCCCGTTCCCCCCCCGTCCGCCCCAGTTTTTTTTTTTTTTTTTTTTCCCCCCCCCCTTCCCCGTCCGCCCCATTTAAAAAAAAATTTCCCCCCCCTCCGTCCGCCCCTCCGTCCGCTCCCCCGTCCGCCCCAGTTTTTTTTGTTTTTTTTTTTCCCCCCCCCCCTTCCCCGTCCGCCCCATTTAAAAAAAAAATTCCCCCCCCCTCCGTCCGCCCCGTTCCCCCCCGTCCGCGGCCCGTTCCCCCCGTCCGCGCCCCGTTCCCCCCCCGTCCGCGCCCCGTTCCCCCCGTCCGCGGCCCGTTCCCCCCCCCCGTCCGCGCCCCGTTCCCCCCCGTCCGCCCCTCCGTCCGCTCCCCCGTCCGCCCCTCCGTCCGCTCCCCCGTCCGCTCCCCCGTCCGCCCCAGTGTTTTTTTTGTTTTTTTCCCCCCCCCCCCCCTCTTCCCCGTCCGCCCCATTTTTTTTTTTAAAATTTCCCCCCCCTCCGTCCGCTCCCGTTCCCCCCCGTCCGCCCCGTTCCCAACCCCGTCCGCCCCGTTCCCCCCCATCCGCGCCCCGTTCCCCCCCGTCCGCGCCCCGTTCCCCCCCCTGTCCGCGCCCCGTTCCCCCCCGTCCGCCCCTCCGTCCGCTCCCCCGTCCGCCCCAGTTTTTTCCCCCCCCCCCCCCCCCTTCCCCGTCCACCCCATTTTTTTTTTAAAAAATTTCCCCCCCCTCCGTCCGCTCCCGTTCCCCCCCGTCCGCCCCGTTCCCAACCCCGTCCGCCCCGTTCCCCCCCGTCCGCGCCCCGTTCCCCCCCCGTCCGCTCCGTTCCCGCCCCCGTCCGCTCCGTTCCCCCCCCCCACCCCCGTCCGCCCCACCCTCGTCCCCCGTCCGCCCCACACCCTCCTTAGTCGTTTTTTACTACTTTGATTTTAACAAAATGGTAAACAAAATGGCAAAATGATTTACCTGGCGCTAGGCATATCCACGACCACGTCGGCATTTTCTGCCACATAGGACGCCACCTTGGCAAGAAGGTAAGTATTTTACCCACCCTAGTCCGTTCCCCCTATGTTGACCCTACGTGGACCCTATTGTGTCGTGACGGAGGGGTCCGTCACGACACCGTCATGACGTCGCGATAGACAACCCTGCATGGGTTAAGAGGCAACTTATTTAAAAAGGCAACGTAATTGCATATAGTGATGTAGATTGGCCACTCGACAAAGGGCCATTGTACACATAGGTCAAGAACCGTGACCATGAATTTTCAAGGGTTCTTTAAAATCATCCAAAGGTCATACCGTGGGTAATAAAAGTCCAATTTTGCAATTGATGGGCCCTTGTGCTTAGTCTAAAGTGTAAGTGGACCGTTTTTGTAGAACCGCAAGATTTGCTCATGTTCGGGTACTCAACATGGCAATATACTATTTATAAGAGCTAATGGCACTGTGATTGGTTGCCACGGCCCCTAATTTTGTGTTAGACTTGCCTCTTGTTGATGAGCCTAATGCAATATCTGGTAGACTAATGAAACACTGCCCATTTGATGCCATGTGGGATGCCAGGTAGATTTTTCATCCACGATAATTTTTTTGGTTCCTTGGGCCTTTAAGGTCTAGTATAAAGTGAACTTGGACCGTCTCTAGCTTCTTGATTGATCACATAATTTGCATCCCGAGGCAAGAGCCCTCAAGGTCTCATACAAAGTGGCCCTAAAACCATCCCATTTTGCACATTTTGACACAAAAAATGAATTGTTCTTATGATCAAAAAATTCATGAATTGGTTGATTTTCTTGATTTTTGCATATTCAAATATCATGGAAGCTTGGTGTGCGCCTCAATCACATCACATGTCCATGCAATTTCAATTGGTATATTGAGTGGTGTGTGGTGTGGATTTAGGATCGAACAACAATTGGATACGTGTTTAAAGGAGATTGGACTATGTGACTAAAAAATGTTCTCAATTTCAGGTTCAATAATCCACATAATTGGGGACAACATATGTAATCATAAAAGAAGAAAGAAAATCCTCACTTCAATGTTGAATACACCATTCATATGAATAACAACATTGATCGTAGTCATTGTACAATGCAAATATTATGTGTGGAACTAATATTTTCAATGCGCCAATTGATGTTGCAAACTACTCCGCATGATAATGCTATGGTAATGGAGCCACCATTCACCTATGTTACCAACCTCCCCCTCCTTTTGCAATGTAGTCATTTACAAACTTAGTCAAAGATTGGGGTCATACATGTTGCTAAAGGTCAAGCTACACCAAACATAACACATTACTATTCCATTATATTCTCGAGCACCCAAATGAACATGGACATATTAAACCTAAACACAATACCATAAATGGGAGATACAAATACCATAAATGGGTTTGCAAGGAGATGGGAATATCAATGTAAGTTGAGATAGGCTGTGCAAATTTGAAATTCTTCATCCACACAAAGGGTCAACCTCAACAACAAAAAGAAAGATGTAATAAGTAGACACAAAATCTGAATAGAAATGACAATGATGAGATAAATACTATTGTATTATTATTGCAAGACTAAGTGACTAATTTTTTATAATCTATTTGAGTATATGTTTCATAGACTACATATATATCATATTTAAAGTGATTTTTGGTTTAATGTTAATGCATGAGAATCATAAACAATGTTCTCCACATGTATATATTTAAACCAATGTTTTATTATACATTGTGACAGTTGCAGTTTTATGCTTTGATAATATTTTTCCTCAAAAGTTTGCAGTTTTAGCAAGAATTCATGAATATACTTAATTTGACTTGGAAATAGTTATATTCCAAAAACATGTCAATGTTTTATTTATTATATGTTAATATGGTAATAAAATATGCAAGTGCTATTTAACTAGTTTTCTTATGCAAACCATTCTAGACTCTTCCTTCCCCCTTTTTTGATTTCTTCCCCCCCCCCTCGTTTTCCTTCCCCATCCTCAAGTGGACCCCCCTCCTAGACCCAAGATCTAGGATTTCAAATTTTCTATAGTTGTAATTAGTTTTTTTTAGATGATTTACAACCATAGTTTGATTGTAATACCCATTTTACTTGTTTGTAAGATTGCATGTTGCAAGCATGATAAATTTTACCACTTGTGTACCATACAAAGTTTCAACTATAGAGGATTCAAAACTATATAGAGGATTTAAAATTCAATTATATATATTCAATTATAGAGGATTTAAAATTTTGAAGCTAAACATGTTGAACCTAAAATTGAAATTGTTATTTTTATACAAAAATTCAAAAGTATTATGTATACATAACATTACTCAACGCCTTCATAGTGTTATGTAGGCCATAATTGAGATTCTACAATATTTCGTGAGTTCATATTGAAACTAAAAAAATATTCTAGAATCTCAACCATGGCCCACAAAACACCATGAAGGCGCTAAGTGATGTTATGGTTTTTGGAGATGACAAAAGTAATTGGAATTGAAAAGGAATTCAAGTTGAGTCAAAAACACTATTACCGATTCGGACAAAAATGAGTTTAAGTAAATTTTTATTGCATTTTTTTTCATGGAGCACTCAAGTTCATCATGAATGTGAGGAACATCAAAAAAAGAATTCCAAGTCAAAAATCATGGAACGCGTGTTTGGAGTTCGTTGTGAACATACTTTTAGTAATATATTTTCATCAGGGTTGTCTATTGTGTCGTGAGGGAGGCTAATCCCGACATAATGTCGTGGCGTCACGACACGAATCTGTCATGACATTATGCCGGATGCCGTCTTTATCCTGACGAACTTGAATTTTACCGTGTTTTTTTGTGTAATTACATTACCCCAATCAGGACACTTAGGATTTACGATGTCCACGTATGGTGCCATGTCAGCAAAGTAGAGGTAAACTGGGAAAAAAATTACTAGCGCCCGTCCCCCCCCCCCCCCGTTCCCCCCGCTCCCTACGTTCTCCTCCCCCATCCGGCACCCCATCCGGCCCTCATCCGGCCTCCATCCGCCCCCCCCCTAATCCGAACCCGCCCCCCCCCCCCCCCCCCATCCGACCCCATCCGGCCTTCCATCCGGCACCCCGTCACATCCGACCGACCGTACCTCGTCATGATTGGCCTATGGGCTCCCCTTGCCCTATATAAAGCCCGGGGGGCTTAGTTTCAAATACTTTTCCTCTCCTCCCACCACTTAGGGACCCGAGACCTTGTTGCGTCCCAAGGGATAGCGGCACCGCGCGGGTCTCAAGGGTTTTGGGAGGGCAAGGCAAATTGTGGGGTAACCCTCGCAATTTTTTTTTTTATAGATTCACGCACTCGTTTCTACACTCACTCACTCACTCACTCACTCATTCACGTGGTTTTTTGGGGGATGGAGGGGGAGGACATTGCTCCTTACCAAGACGAGGATTCAAGGGTGCACCGTGCTTGGGTACAAAGCAATGCATCACCAAATACTGGCGAGGGAAGCGAGCCCGGAAGTGGAAGTCCTGCAGCACGTATAGCACGTAGAGATCTTGTTGAATTTGATCAGGAGTTTTTGGTTGTTGGTCATTCTGGAGGCAACCAATCACGGGGAAGCCGTGGAACACGTGGCAGTCGGGGAAATAGTGGATATAGAGGGAGATTAGGAAGGGGACCAAGCTCAGGCAGTTCCACTGGTATACATGCACCGACTCGTGTGGAGCACGTGACACCTCGATCTCCGACCCGAGGGACATCAAGCCCAACTAGCCCTGCACGTGATGTACATCGGTCTTCGGAAGGTGATGAACGACGGGGATTGAAACGCGCAGCAGATTCGGAAGGGATGTATGAGGGGTCCACGGCATCAGGTTTGCAATCAAAGAGAAGGAAAAATAGAGGCAAACATGATAAACCTCGCGATGAGGTTCGAAACCATTGTAGGACATTGGTTTTGGAATGGTTTAGAAACCACAACATGGTATTTTTGGAAAAACAATACCTCAATAATGGTACAAAGGGTTTAGAGTTGGTGAAGAACGAGTTCATGCTTCTTCTCACGGAAGGCACAGCTGGATCGGAGTTTGAAGAAGCTAGGGGCACGAACGATTGGGATGTGTGGATTGAACAACAAGCCACAGAAGCAGTCTACAATCCAACAATGGCATATGATGCTTTGCATCCTGGCGAGGGAAGTAGTAGTGGCATGAAGTCTGAGCTGTACGAGAAACTAGGGAATTGGAGAAGAGGCGTAATAATAGCAAAAGGAACATCCGCCCGCAACCTCCCCGTGTTTATTGACAGACAAATGGCAGACAACATTGCCACTCAGGGCCAACATGGTGTCATATGGTTGCCTAGAAATGCGGAGATCAAAGCCTTGGATAAGGAAATCTTCCAAGGGACCTTCGGAGTGGTGCGGAGGGTCACAATTCATGGAGCATCATCCATCCCTAGCTGGATAGAGTGGGCTGGGAAGACCATGAAGGCCAAAAATAGTTTGGAGAATCGGAAGGAGCGTTCAGTTGAAGCATTCGCATGCCCAGTAGATCATTCTGGGGTAATCAAACTACAATACTTGCACCCGAAAACATACGAATCCTATTCGATGTGGTGGAATGGAGGCTCTTTGAAGCATATGAGGGCCTATGACTACCAAGTTCCGGATGTCCACGAGAGCACAATCCTTCAAACGCCAGGGCCAGACTTTGAAGCACGGAAACGGTTGGTTGTATATCGAAGGCTTCGAGCTTATTTGGCATGGGCTCTAATGTGCATTGTGGATGTAGTGCACAAGCATGACGTGTTGCACAATGACCTTAATCCCAACAATGTCATGTTGCATTTCCCATAAGACCGGGATAACACGGTTTTCATTGGTGTGTGTGATTGGGGCATGGCATCCTGGGGAGATGAAGATGCACCCTCTAACTATGAAAAAGATTCAGTGGATGAGATGAACAAGCACAAAGCAAAATACAACTGTGCTGGTCCTGAATTATTCCATGTACGAGGACAGCGTAGAACATCCATGTGGGTTAAAAGTTTGTCTCGCGTTACCATGGTCGTAATACAAATTTGGTGGTCTAAGTTCATTAGGTGGTCCACCTTGAGGTCTAGCTCCTCTCATATTATCCCTCGCTTGTTGTTGTGGATTGGCTACCGGATATGACATGCTAATGACTTTATCCGGTTGACGACATTCATCCGAAGGGTGATTCCCCCCACAATTACTACAACCATAACCTTGTCCCTCGGACCAATATTGACCTTAGGCGTGCCATTTCCCACAAATCGAGT
Organism: Polytrichum commune; assembly: GCA_950295325.1. NCBI lineage: Eukaryota > Viridiplantae > Streptophyta > Polytrichopsida > Polytrichales > Polytrichaceae > Polytrichum > Polytrichum commune. The sequence goes on from CATNTY010000054.1 coordinate 14,994, forward strand.
GAAACTCTTTCTTCTCATTGTCTTAACCACCTTGACCTCTAGGAGGGTAACCTCTATTGTTCCCTTGACCATAGTGAGGTGGTGCTTGACCTCGTTGATTTTGTAGAGGTGGACCATTGTGTCGCCATTGGTCACGGTTTTGTCCAACTCTACAATATTGACGAATATGGCCCGGTTGGCCACATTGAACACACCATAAACCCGACGAATGTCTACCCGACTCAATAGGTGGTGGGGTCCCGGTTGTTGGCTCTTGATCATCAATGACATTTGGTCGGTAAGGCTTTGCATTTGTTTGATCATGGCCTCTTGGAATCCTAATTGACTAGCACCTAACCGTCGCTCTACTTCCTCAAGGTGAGGATCAACTCTAGGGGCCGGTAGTGCTAGTAGAGACACCGGTTCTCTAACCGCCAAAGGACGTGGCCCCCCATCAGCTATAGCATAAGGAGTTTGACTCTCATACTTGACCGGATCGACCGTGGCCACTCTAGGTTGAATGGGGATGAATTGAGGTATCAATTCATCTTCCCTCCTCCACAAACGCTCATGATCTTTGTCCAAACTTTCTATCTCCCTAGCCGCTCGTTTGGCATCCGCTAATGTGTGAGGACTTCTCTCAAGGACGCTCCTAATAGTTCCCGACTTAAAAAATCCTTGGATAAAAAATTGTTTTAGTGTGTCGTCGTTGAGCATGGTGCCCACGAATCGCGTACACACTAAATCAAATCTTCTAATATATGCAGAGATTTCTTCCTCCCTACCTTGCTTCAATGAAGCTAACGCTCTCAAGGCCGTGCTTTGACCAACTTCCGGACGAAACTCGTTTAAGAATTCTCTTTGCAATTGATCCCAACCTCTAAAATGACCTTCGGCATGGTCCCTATACCAATCATAGGCCTCGCCCTCTAAAGTGGTGGGAAACCAAACTAACCAATAACCCGGGTTAATCACGAGGGAGCTAGCCAACCTCTCCATATACCTCTCCATATGCCTTGAAGGATTCTCATCCTTAGTTCCATAAAACTTAGGAAGGTGGGACGGTATGTCCAACACTTGTAAGTTTTGTGGAACTACAATGGGTAAGCCTCTCAGCCTAACCAATGGATCAATCGGCGGTATAGGAGGTATGGGTGGTGGATCCATTTCTCGACCCCCATCCATCGTGATCGATGAACTATCTAATAATCCACTAACAACTCCTATCGGAAATTTCTCCCTAGGTGTATAATTTTCCGAAGAAGTTTCACCACTCAACTTGGAGGGAGTAGTCTCCTCTTCAAGTTGAGCTCCTAATTCTAATGTATCTAAAATTGATCTAGTCCTAGGTTCAACATTTAAGCAACTCTCTATCCTAACATCATCTTGTTCTACTCTATTATTACTTCTAGAGGATCGCCTCTTTCGCGTAGATTTTTCCAATCCTACTATCAAGCTTGGTTTTTGAGAACAAGTCTTACCTTGCATTCCATAAGAATCGATCAACCCTCACTTGACCAACATACAATTCTCACATTTCCCCTCTTAGTATTATCATTTTCTTTGGTATAAATTAAAACTTATGGAGGTGAGGAAAGAGAACTTGCAAACCCACTTAAGTGAAAAATCCCCAACAAGGGATAGGCATGTTCATGCCAATTCTCAGTCAAGTCGGAGCATCACCTCCGCACTTTTCTTCGAATAGGCACTTACCACAATACCGATAGTGAGGGGGTAACCGTTGTCATACACTACATTGAAAATCAAGGCATCACCCTCAAGTTTCCAACATAATGTGATGGCTAAGGAATTACCCTCTACAACGGGTAACGACAATAACGAATACTAAAATCGTTCCTTAATTATTTAGAAGTTTCAATTGGAAGAAAATGACATACCTCAAACTATCGCTTCCCCCTGCAAGTTAGCACTCCCCTCGGTCGTGGTTCAACGTGATATCACAATCACTAAATCTAACTAATAACTCTAACCTATAGATTCCAAGCCCAAGACTTGGAGACTCACCCCGGGGTGAATGTCGAAGTCGAATTCCTAAATTAATTATCCCTCTAAAGAATTAATGAGCTACCGATCTTAGGTTCCTTTTGATGTTCTTAGCAAAATCCCAAGAAGGTGGCGAACGTACCTTCGCCGCGCTCCTTCCTTAAAAATGAAATTGCATAATTGACAATGCAATTCATTCCAAGGAATTAATTGAAATACAACTACTCTAATAAAGTCAAATATAAAACCCAAGAGAGAAAACTTACCGCACCTTGAGTGCTCCTTCCTCTCTCTCATGTTCGTGCCTCCATGTCTTCCTAGTTGCCTCCAAGTCTTCTATCTACTACCCGCTTCACTCCCGGCGGACGTACCATTTATGTGAGGACAAAACCACCCCCCTTAGGCGTCCTAGTCCGGGTGATGGTGTTGAAAATCACATGTATTGTTCGTATCGAAAGAATGATCTCTTTGCATCCCGAGGCATACATGTCATTTTGAATCACTTTGTTTATTAGTAGTGACCTCTTGGCTTGTGACCGAATTGGCCTTCTCAAGAGTCCAACCGGCGGCCTTGGCAACACAAGCTCTTAAGGATATCCCCCTTTGGCCTTTGATTATTCTCTTCGTTACTTGACCATTGCTAGAGTCTTCCGCTTTCTCCATCTTTTTATAAGTGATCGATTTTCTACCAAAAAGGATGTAAGTGTTGAAAAACACTCCCTTAATGGTTAGACACGCCCCCACACAATTGCCTTGCGGCCACCCTTAATTCTAACTATACTAAAAGTCCTAACTACTTTCTCATGGCTAATTAAGGTTTTAAAGAATCTAATGTGATAGATGCTAGAATATGTTTGCGCCTTATTGATTAGTTCCAACTTCAAGTAGCCTCTTAGCTTAATTAAATGTAAATGGTTTACCCAACCAGGTAACCTTTTAATTTAACTAGCTTACAGCCTCGGCGCTCCAGGGCCTTAGCCCAGACCTTGGTGCTGCAAGGGCTTAGCCCAAACTTCGGTGCTGCAAGGTTTAGCCCGGACTTCGGTGATCCAGGGCTTAGCCCAAACTTCGGAGCTGCCATGCTTAACCCAGACTTCGGTGCTTGTGAGCCCAAAAGGGTGCCCACATTTAGTCTTAGACCCTTGAAACGTTAGTTGATGCACTTTGAAGTAGCATGTTACTTCACAAAAATATAAAAAGAGTGAAATGTTAGTCTTAGAAGTACCATGTTGTAAGAGGCTAGGATGTGAGTTGTTATTGTGTTTTTACCTTCGGAAGGATTTGAGTAATGAGGATAGGTAAGGAGAACTTGGATTGAGTAGTTAGTGAGTAGGCTAGTACAAATGGATGGAGACAACCAAAGTGACTCAAGAGGCAAGTGCATTCGAATTGGGATGAATGGAGGATCACATGGAGCGCACAAGTGGACCACCTCATCATGGCCACTTAATGGGGAAGGCCCAAGGAAGAATGTAAGGTGGAGGATAAGCAAATTCTCAAAGCACCAATCAAACCACGAGTTAAGCATCGTGGTTTGAATTAAGTGGTGAGCGACGATTTGGGAAAGTAAGGGGAGAAAGTTATGGC